>APFE030643460.1:0-45676 GCA_000404065.3 Pinus taeda
CCGATGTATGCTTTTGACCTCCTCGCATCACAAGGTAGATTTACCTTGCAACTAATAGATGGCTAGCAGAGCCTTCAAATTACTTTCATATTCATACACCTGAAAGTATTTAGTCATATTTAACAGTCTGGCCTCTACATCTTCTTATTTTTCCCCATCAAAGGTAAGGGACTTAATCTGTCTAAACTCACCTTGTAACTCAACCTTCTTCTTTCCTTTCTATACCTTTGGGGATGTCCGACCCAACTCCCTCCACTTTCTAATTTGTTTTATTATGTTTCCCCTTTTTCCTTTTCTTATCTTCTAGTTCGTTTCTTTTGTGACTGGATTTTTCAGTCCATTCTTTGATCATCCTTTCCAGTTCTGCACTGGCTCTCAGTAATTTTTCATTACTGCTCCGTAACTATAGTATTTACTATTTCAGACTCTTCACCTATCAACTGGCTAAGAGGGCAGTGAAGTGATTCCTTCCCCCAATTCAATATACAAATCCTCATCCCCCATGTTCATTGGAGGAGTGTTTTCTTCATTTTGTGTACCATATGAACCTACAATATCATTAACAAAATATATGGTCTTATTTCCATTATTGGTGTTGTGTATATATTATATATATATATATATATATATATATATATATATATATATATATATTATATATATATATATATATATATATATATATAGATATATATATATATATATAGATTATATATATATATATATTTCTTAAGATGGTGCCCTCAAGGCCCAATGTAGTATCTGGGCTCTGAAACCATTTGTCAGACACCCTTATTTATCACCTATAGAATAAACTTCACGGTAATATATCCAATATCAATTTAAGCTAAAAACAAAAAAAAATTATGTACTACAAGATATTGGTCATAACATTTGTTAATGAACCTTTACTACTATAGGTGCATGACAAGAAAGATTTATATAATTGTGTATAAGGAGTGGAAATATTATTACTATATAGCATGCACCCTCCCCCCCCCATGGCTAACATCATTATTACAAAACCTTAAAATAAATTCTAACACTACCCATAGCCGTACTACACCACTACGGGAGTGATATGTATATATGCATCAATACTCAAAATTTAAAGACATAAGAAATGCTACTCAACCCCTCCATTAATTTTGACTGTACCCTACCTACTAGCTCTACCAATCAGGCTCCTCATGCTCGTTTATATCATGTGGTAGTCACGCCCCCCTCTGACCCTTTTCCTTTTTCCAAGGTTGGAGTCAGGATCCATGGTGTGCGTATACTGTCAGCAGATCGACAGTCCTCCTGCATCGATGAATTTACCCTAATATCAGTTGGTATTCTTCATTGCTCATTTTGCTTTTTCCTTTTTGCTATCATGTCTAAGGTAGCGTTGTGGCTATCGGGCCTTCACTTTGATGATGGAGGTGGAAATCCAGTTCACTCATGGCAATTTCATGAGCATCCTTCTGGCATGTAACCCTCTCAGGTACCCAAGCACTTGGAATTTTTTTCATATTTATAGCATGACTTTCCTGTTTCTTATGAATTTTCAAGGGTTTAAATGGGGATTTTCTCTCTATGTCATAGTGGTTCTCAGAGGGAAGAGGTTCAAGTAACTCTTCAATGTCTAGATGCTGCCATCATATCAATGGTTATGGTGTCTTTTGTATAAACCCCAATTTTTATGTGTAACACATCTTTACTGTAAGCCTTGAATTATGTGATGAATTTTGGGGTATATTGTAGGGCTTTCAGGGTGTCTTCTTCCAAGCAATTCGCCACATAGAATACCTTTGTGGTAGGGAAATTGGTGGCTAACCCATGACTTGCAGAGTAATTTCAGTTTTCCCTCAGACCTCTCATCGAGATTTAGAACCAAGTGATTTCGTTCCAGGCTCAATCTTTCATTTTTCATTGTTGGATCACAGGGATGTGAGAATTCCTCTCTTCCAAAACTTCCTTTCACATGTAAGGCTTACAATGGAATTATTTGGTTTCTTTTTTAAGTTATGGTTACACCATTTTCATGTTTCTCTAGTCATTTCTAATTTCTGGTTTCCTCTACTTGGTGATAAGTACTGAACTTGGGTGCTCCCTTCATTGTGGGTTTTCTTAGGATCCCAGAGTAATAGTTCCTCACTCATTTTTTGTCTTGTTTTCAGGTGGGTACATTTCGTGTGGCTTGCCCAGAGTTACTAGCAGTCGAGATAGTACCCTCTTATTGAGCCTTAGTCACTCTTATGCACTATCGTGACCCCTGGTCACTTGAGACTATCTCTGTGTATTTATGTTGATTGTTATGATGTCTATAGGAAGGATTAGGTTTCCATTGCTCAGCATAAAGGATTGGTTTAAGAGGAAGGGTCCTCATATGAGTTGCCCCTCACTATAACTATACTTTTGTTATTTACATATTTTCACAATTTTCTGGCTAGCCTGTTTATCTATAATTTTTATATAAAGTCTACAATGTTCTAGTTTCTTTACTATATTTATGTGACTGTCACAAACTAAGACATGATTCTTCATTTTTAGAAGGGGTTTGGTATCGTTCCCTCTACAGTCCAACTATTTGATAGTTGTTATCTTGTGAAGTTGATTTTCGGTTTCTAGTTTCTTTTTTTACTATTCTTCCTATAATGGAAAAACATTATTCAGTTATTCAGTGCTTCTCTCTTAAGAAATGATATATACTGTGTTTGTTAAAATAAAAGGAGAAATTGCCGAAATTAAAGACAAACTCGTATCTACAAAAAATATGTGTTCCGGAAAGGAAATCAAGTGCTGCTTGGAAAATTTCTCTATATGTTTCTTTTTTATTATCTATTGCTTAATTTTCCTATACTGTTATGTATTTCTCCTTATACATAACACGCGTTCTTATTTTAGCTTCCTAATAATGTAGTTACTTGTTCAGTTTTTAGACACTCCTCAAAGTTACTTAACTGTCACCAAGCCTTTCTAACTCATATTTAGTTTGTCTATTATGCATGTAAATTTGTTCACATGTTTCCATTGTTTTGGTTAACATGCATTGGGTGTCATCCATATAAGCCACGTAGAAAACGCTTCTAAGGAAAAATATGTCTAATTGAAAGTTCCTTCTGCTTCAGATATCACTAAACTGTTAACAGGAATGTACTCCTTACATTTTGTGCATAAGGTACTTTTTATTTATTTATTATTATTATGTTAAATATTGTGCTCCCTTCTAGTGAAATTACTCACTAGCTCCATTAGACAATTTAAGTTGTACTGATTACGTTTTGTGCATAAGGTACTTCTTTTACTTTTTTTTTTGCTTCAATATGTTAAATATTGTGCTCCCTTCTAGAGAAATTACTCTCTATCTCCACTAAACAATTTAATTTTGTTTTTTATACATAAAATTATATTCTGGATTTTTCTCAATGATTTATAATTCAGTAATCTCTATTCATTTGGAATCTTCTATGTAACTCTATCTGAGATAATTCTTGATTTAAACTAACGCCTTCTATCCTTGATCGAGTGACTCATATCACCCTCATGGTGGGGGAAATGGACTTAACTTGAATTCCTTTCTTACATCATTCTAGGATACATTTCTTCTACTTTAATGTCAACTATATGAATGTGCTCAATACTAACTTTTTAGTAACAACAATTTACTCCCCCTCCAATCCCCAGATGGTGTTGAGCATGGGTATAAATCCATCGTAAGATACATCAACTGCTGAAATTGTAAGGTAGGATAAGATATAAAATAACATATCTATTTAATTCTTTTATTTACATGTATTATAACATAAAAATGAGATAACCCTTGCTATGGAAATTCTAGCATGGGATTTTCTCCTGTTGTGGAAATCCCACCGTGGAAATAGAATTACAATCCTTCTAATCTAATACTCTAAGCATAAAGAAAATAATATACATTCTTTCTTCATATTTGAATTTGGCATTTGGAACTTACAGGAAATTTAAACTCACGAATAATATTTTGTAAAAAATTTAGATTTCAAGCATTTAAGGAGTACACTACCATTACTGCTTTCCCCCTCTACTATCTAGTCTATTTTATAGTCCAAATTCATCCATTTGATTCCATCCAGTCACTAGTTCATTTATTTTGTATTCATAGTTTGAGCCATAATAACAACATGCAAAAACCAATCCAACTCTTTACCAGCATCTTAAATATACAGGGAGAGAAATTTATAAGCAATAATAATAAAGAACTTATAACCGATGTATTAGATGGAAAATGCAACGTGGGAAATTATTTTCCTCCCAACCATGAATCAGGTCCTCTGATTCCCCCTAAGCCGAGAAGCTGCTTCTTCTTTCTTCAATAACCTCTTGCTGATTCAAATTCATGTCTCATATACATGATTTTCAATAGATGTCTCTTTGGTAGCATCCTGCCTTACAGGGTTTTGCTTATCCCCTCAGCCTAGGATGTTTCCTCTTTCCCCTTAAAAAGGAAAGTACAAATCTTCATTTTTCTCCAATAGATTAAAAATATTTTTTTGTCTCCCATAGATTTATTCCCTCAATATTTATCTTCAACTGAGTGGATAGTAATCTGAATATCTATTTTTTCAAATTGACAAGCTTCCCTTTCCCACATTTTCTAGCTCTAAATATTAACTATTTATTATTCAAAATATTATATAACATTCACTTTTTTTCCTTGTGGCCCTTGGACATTTACAACAATAGTTTTTAGAACATAATCCATTAAAATATTACATGCAGCAAAGGGGTGTTACAAATGCCAAGAAAAAGTTTTCAACCAAATCCCATACCTCATTTCTATCGGACTTCAATCTCATGTGCTTGGTTTGACATTGATTTTTTACTTTTTAAATACTAGCTTGGAATCCCCAAACACAATCAAGCACTCAATATTAAATTTTTTAGCAGCTTGCAGCACTGTTACAACAACACTTCATATTCAAAAACATTATTTGTGGCCTCAAACTCTAGTTTGAAAGAGAAAGGGGCAAGGTTTCTTTCTGGGGATACCAACAACATGCCTACTCCATTACCTTCCCTAGAATAAGCACCATCAAAATATAATTTACAGACATGACGATGCTCTAGTTGTTTAAGAAACCCTTTGAATTTCATCCCCCATGATCTAGACATGAGCATACCAAATCGTGCCGGGGTGTTAGCAACTACGATATCCATTACCATGATTTTCACTAGGATCTGAGCCAAATTAACCACTAGATATCTGATCATACTGTTGAGTCTTGAAAATGTCATTCATTTCCATTACAATTTCACTATTATGTCCATTATATCACCTCCATTTCACTACTATGTCACCACATTCATCCCACTTTCATTATCATTGGGCCACATTTATGTTTTTCCAATCTTTTATTAATTCTAAGCCTTTTTAAGTGAATTTGTGGTTAATAAATGAGGAAATAAATGTGGCATATGCTTATACCTACAAATTGGGTGAGATTGTTACATGTGGGTAGGTTGAAAGGAGGCTTCTAAGAAAGACCCTTAATGTGGCACTCCTTAAGGCCAAATTAAGAATTTGAGTGGAAAGAATCATGGAATCATGAGGATAATGTGTCACATTCCCCCTTTTCCCCTAAAATTTTGTTAATTGTACTCTAAAAAAGAACATGTGTCTTATGCAGTTCCTATTTTGGATTAGGACTCCTAAGAGGTAGAGGGAGAGATTGCATGGGACTTCATTAAATTGAGATGGCTTTCCTCATCTTTTTTGTATAAATTAGGAAGATCTCTCTCCTTCATTTGTTAGCTTAGCTTATTAGTCTCAGCTTGTAAGCTTAGAGTTTGGAGTTCTTTAGCTTGGAGTTTGTAGTTCTTCCTTGATGGCTTTTGAAAGCTTTGGAGAGGTTTGTTGTACTTTGTAATTTTGAACAATTTGAATAAAGCTTTGATGTTCTCAACATGGAAGGAGATGTGAAGTAGATGTCATGGAGAATATTAGAATGTAAGGTAGAGTAGATTTCATTTTGTAAATTTTTCTTTGATTTCATTATGTCATTTGATTACTTTCAAGTTTGATAGATTAAATTTTTCATTCATGCAATTTTAATTCATGCAAGTGTGTTCAACCGGTTGATTGTAGATCAGTAATGCACATAGCTTTTTAATGACTAATGACATGATGGAATTATCTTGTCCTTCTGTTGATTTATTTTCTTAGTTCTAATTCCAACACTGTTTATTTCTTTCAGTTTTGTTTTCTTCATTTACCTTTCTGCAAGATAGATATTAGACTACTCATGTCATTTTCAGTTACCTCCTATACCTAGAGTGAGTCGAATGGTGAGGGATTGAAGTATGAATGCATAGTTTGATATTAGTTTATTTTTCCGCAAGTTAGTGATTAGATTACTCATGTCGTTTTCAGTTACCTCCTATAGCTAGCGTGAGTCAAATGGTGAGGGATTGAAGTATGAATGCGTAGTTTGATATTAGTTTATTTTTCTGCAAGTTAGTGATTAGATTACTCATGTCATTTTCAATTACCTCCTATAGCCAGAACGAGTTGAATGGTGAGGGATTGAAGTATGAATGCGTAGTTTGATCTTAGTTTCATTATATGCCATTTAGATATCAGATTACTCAATTTTTTTATGATTACCTCCTATAGACAGAGCGATTCGAATGGTGAGGGGTCAGAATATGAGTTGATGTAATATGATTTAGTTTATTTTGCTTACAGTTTTTGAATTGCTTTAAGTTCAGTTTTCTTTTTATACAACAGTAAGGATACTAGGTTTCATAGTCACTAGCTCATTATTTGATTTAATTAGAATTTAGGTACATTTTTATTTTCTCTTAGTAATTGATTTCATCATTGCAAGTTTGAAAACCTTTTTGAAAACTTTAATTAGGATTTCCATTTGCGCTAGATACTTTAGGAAACCAACGAAAACAAAACCCCAAAACAAAATAAAATCTATAAAACAACGAAGTAAGAAAAAGGTTAACTAAGCACATATGGTGCACCACACTTCATCAGTTTATGATACTCAGATTGATAATTTATGTAGAGCAATTTAAGATGTTAAATTGACTAGACACATACCTAGGTACTTTAGTATTTTAGAATCAAAGGAGTATAAATATTTGTATGGTTTAGTTATATGCAGACCTAATTGTTCCATTACAGACATTGGCATTAAATTATGAGAGGCTCCTGAGTTAAGCATACAATTATGTAGCAATAGATAATGGACCACTAAGGTGACATAGAATGGGGGAGTGGAAGAATGTTGCTCTACCACATGTGGAACAAAAAAAACCATGGGCCTTTCTTCCTCCAGATTAAGGCTATCTCGAAAAGAGGTGATGGTGGGTGAACTCATGAACTAATAAAATAGTGCTTTATAACTGGCTTGCTTCAATAAATCGGTCAAAGAGACATATATATTGAATTTCTCTAATTCTCTTTGTATATTGAAAATAGAAGGATTCCTATCAACTTTAACAGACTCAAATGGTTCGTTATTTTCTTTGCAAATTGGCATCATTTGCACTGGTTTTTTCTCCTTTTTAGAGACTTTGGTTTCAGGATGGATGGGATGGGAGGACTCTCCTTTTATTTAATGGAACTAGTTTAACTAATTTATTCCCTTTGTCTCCTAGTTTAGGGGAATAAGTTGAGGAATTTCTTCATTCTAATTTTTCACCCTAGACCTCTTCCTAGATAACCTCAAATCATACTTACTATAAAACTAGGCTTCCATAAAAGTAGCAAACCATTTGTAGTGGATGTCTATCTCATCATAATCCAACATGATATTCAAATCCCCCCCTTCTTCTTCATGTGCTTCTATCTCATTTTCTTCTTTCAAGAGAGAAGAGAACTGTTTTTCTACACTTCTATGGTGTCTTCAACATTTTCCTCAAGATCATATTCTAAATACAAAGGAGTTTGTATATGATCTTGTTGATCCTTTATTTCTCTCTACAAGAGATGAAAATGTGGACTTCCATACCAAGGGTTAAAGTTCCTATTGGGGGCTTGCCAACCTTGTCGAGAAGGATTTTTGCTCTCCAATTCCAACTTTATAAGTTTGTTTGACAAATTTCTTATTAACATGTTCATTTCATCCAACTTCTATTCTTGGGTTTCTTTTACATAGCTTGAGGAACTAACTTCTTCCTTTCCCCTTCTCTTATAACCATATTCAGCATTCCCTTTCCATTTCCTAGTGGATGCAAATTTTTCTTCACTTCTAGAGTGTCTTTCTGAATTTGATCTAGTGTATGGGATTTTCCTTCTCTTAGAGTGAACCCAAATTCTTGTTCAAAGGCTCTAGCAAAAATCACTTTAGCAGCTACCTATGGTGGTTTGATTTTAGTGTGGAAGTTTTTATATAGTTTATTAATCCTTTTTATAAATTATGAGACATATTCATTATGTTTTTTCTTCATTGTTTTAAATTTAGTAAGAACATACCCAAGGTCCTTTTTCTCTCCCTACTTCTACATGAAAAAGTTATTCATTTCCTTCTAGGTGTTAATTGAAGCATTTTGTAAGATATTAAATCATTTCTTGGCCCCCCCATCTATGGACTAAACAAAGAGTCTTAAGACTACATCAAGATACTCTACGTTTAAATTCTCAATAAATGCACAAGATACTTCTACGTTTTCTTGAGTTGAAATATCATCCTCCTCGATGAATCTTGGCAGAAGTTTAAGATAATTCTAAGGCATCCCATTCAAAGGCTACTGCAGTTAAGTGGGGCATAATTAATAAGTAGGAAACCATTGAAAACTATATTTTGCAATGGAGGTTGTAAAATATTTACCGCAATGCCTAGTGGAGGAGTTGTGTGAATGACAACTAACTAGAGTTGGGGTGTAGTCTTATTAAGGTTCTGAGTTGTTGGCTTAGGGGGTCCTAACCTAGGTTCAGATTCATTTGCATCAACCAACAAATCCCTACACTACTGGCCCTTTCGGCAACAACCTGCGTAGTGCAGGATGTAGTCTCACCCGAAGCAGTATGGGGGGATGCAAGAACCAAGTTTCTGCATCCAAAGACTAGTGTGATGTCTTCCAATGGCTTAGATCTTCCT
The DNA here is from genome assembly GCA_000404065.3 of Pinus taeda. Lineage (NCBI taxonomy): Eukaryota > Viridiplantae > Streptophyta > Pinopsida > Pinales > Pinaceae > Pinus > Pinus taeda. Next base: position 9,075 of record APFE030643460.1, read on the forward strand.
TCACACATATTGATAGTTTCCTAGGGCACACTACTACAACCCCATTAAAAGGCCTCCAGACCTTAGTGAAGGTCTACAATTAGACTTTACAGACCTTTAACAATCAATCTATCTACTTACACGCATAAGAAAGCAGTCCTAAATTAGGGTTCATGCAAGTTTACTTAAGTTATTAATAAGCATAAAAGAATTCATCAAAGTCTATGAAAAAGTACTTAAACATGCATTCCGTACATCATTAACATTTACTCAATAGAATTGTGCAATTTTCAATCAATATTCCGTAAAACACATCGTTCATTGAAAAAAAATATCGTAAACATAAGTAAATAAATACATAAGAGTTTTTTTGGAAACTATCTTTATTGATCTTCAATTCAGGATTAGATACTCAAAAATACCTTGTGCACTCAACTGTATGGGTCTGTGCACTCAGTTGCGGACTCTACCTAGGCCTCTATGCACTTAGTTGCAGAGCCTTTCTTCTCCTATCTAACAAATTCTCTTTGCTAGCACTTCTCTTCTCTCTACCCATTCCTTATCTATCTATTGCCTTAGACTCTCTAAGACACACTTATTTATATCCTTTTTCATATAATGCCATGGTCTGTGAACCATGGGTGGGTCTCAAAACTAACTCAAACTTTACATAAAACAAAGGAAAAAACCCTTTTCACTCCTACTCATCTATGCACTTTGCATCCACAAATCATGGAGACTTTACATTAATTACAAAAATGTATCAAAAATTTTGTTATCTTAACCCTAAAACTGACCCAGGGGACCCCATCCCAACAAGCCCCCAACACAAATATTGTGACTCACCATTGAGTCACTTGGTGCTACGATCTTACTGCGAAGATCCTCCATCCTCTCCTAGATCACTATGACTTCGGAAATGCTTTGAGTTGCTGCCTACTTGACTTCTTTGACCAACTGTTCCATGGCTTGTCCCTCAATGACCAACCTCATTGTCTATTGTGTTTGGTGGTAGCATTTAAGCTTATCTTTAATTGTAGTTGTGACTTGATAAGCTTCCTCCATCCATGGTTGTAACCTGGCCTTTAGCAAGGCCTCCTTCTTCTATGCTTCCTCCACCTGTGCTAGGAGATGCTTTCCCTCCTATAATTTGGCAATGTTCTCCTCTAGTGCTATGGAGTGCGCAGTCACCCTAACTTCATCATACTATCGCTATACGTTCCTGACCTCTGTGTTCAATGTCTACAGGTTCGGATCCTCCTGAAGATTATTCACTAGCTTAATAGCTTTCTTGAACAATGTCATATAGTTAGCAACTTTGGCATACAGGGTATCCATTCATTCATTTATCAAAACTCCACACTACTCCCAGACCTCAGGCAGAGTCATGGGTTGTAATTTTAACTGGAGCTCTTCGATCTTTATGTTGAGATCAAACTAGATTCGACCAACCTATGCTTTAGCTTCGCACACCCCACTGACTAGTTTTCTGATCTTTTCTTCTAGATGTGCATCCTCCAGGATGTGAAGCTTAGGCACTATCTTCCATGCCTCAGTGACTGTCGACTCTAGTCATGAACTATGCACCTGTAGCGTCTCATTTTTCTTCAGAGTCTGTGTCTTTTTAGTGAACATCTGCTCATTGTTCACTCTGTACTCACTGATGAGGTTGAGGGCCCACTACTCCTGGGCTCTCAGTTCATCTGCCACCCCTGCATGCAGTGCGTGGAGGGTCTCGTTAGAGAGCACCACTATTTTTAATCTAACTTTTTTTATAGTACTCAGGATAATGTGATCATAGGCAGACTCTGCACAAAGGGACCCCTCTGGCAATGCTATGGTTCTGAGGTCAAGGGTCCTTACTAACTCAGTTGCTTGGCTTGTTCCATGTGCAAAGCTCATTTGCTCCAAGCTAGCTTGTCTTATGCCCACCTGTATCCTACTTGATTGGATCTACAGCTTGAGCAGATCTTTTTGGACACTCCCCAATGTATGCATGTATTGCTCCTTAAACTGCTACAACCCTTCGGTCGTGGTATCCCTGATTTTATCCCTGATATCATTAAGACACCATCTATTAACACCATGGGATCCACTTGTGATTTATCCAATTTCTGTCTTTTCTTTATACCTTCTTGCTACTCCTTGCCATGTTTCTTCACAATGAATGGGGTGTTCTACCCCTCATCTCCTTTGTCGCCTTGTCTTGAAAGTTCTTCCTCCTCTGTCTCCAGTGAAGGTAACTTTCGGCCTTGTTGTGACTCGCATTTTTCCTATTTCACCTACTCCTTGGTAGCACATTCTTGCTCCACATGAGCCTTTTTAGTGGGTTCCTTATTTTTCTGGGTGACTAAGTTATGCGCAGCCTGCTTAGCTGCCTCCTTCCTTTTATACGTCGCAGGACTCTCTGCACTCGTGCTTGGTCTAGTAACTAGGTCTAATGGGGCGTGCCACTCTATAGGCCATTTCGCGACAACCTCCTACACATCTGCTTCTGTTACCAACTATGGCAAATCGTGCCATTTCTGCTTTGGATCCTTCCGTTCTTGAATGTATACTATGTGGAAGTCAACATTGAATGTCACATAGGTTGACAGCTGTGAGAACAAGGTTGGGGACAACCTCAAACACTAATTGATGGTCATCTGAAGACTCATTTCCATAAGGACCCAAAATATTTTCATTTCTTTAGTTCATGTGGGATCCTTTGTGGCCCATACGGAAGTAAATTGCATTGCCTCTGACAATCCTTCCTTAAGCGAAGGAAATTGGTTGTCCTCCGATAATTCCCATGCAACAAGCACAATTGACAGCAACAAGCAAGCGTAGTGGAAGAAATTGGTTTCATCTTGGGCCTCTTGGTAGTTTTCTAGGAACTCTTGACAAAGTTATCTTGACTAATTAAATTGTATGCCCTTCACGCACTGTGCAACCAGGGAAAATACAAGCACCAGAACTTCATCCATGCAGCATTTCCTCATCACCTTCCCTGCTAAGATCTGGGTGGCTAATTGAACTACTGGGATTTTTATAGACATAATTGAATACCCGCATGACTTCTTCACGAGTCCGTAATCTCCCTTCATTCTTTTTGTGCGGTCATTTTCCCCCATCTTTCCGTCAAAGTCCTTGGACGAGTTCACAACCTTATAAGGAAGGTGCGTGATTCTATGAATAAGCATATTTGTGATGGCTATAGGCCCTCCTAGCCATAGACACCCATCATGCACCAATGTAAGCAGTTGGCGCACAATTATTATGTTAATGGGGGTGCAATGATAATGGGGTACCCACAACAGATTAAGTAACCCTGAGTGCTCCACATTGCAGAACCATTCCTCCATCTCTAATGCTATCACATAATTCTGCATTATAAAGAACTCTCATATACTTATCTATCACTAAGTGGGGAACCTAGCATGATCTGCGAGGTCTTAATCCTCCATTTTCAACATTGGGATCTGTAAGAGTCGCAGACCTTCAGAAGGAACCTTCTCAGGTAGCAGGGGTGTGGAAATGGTGAACCTATCAGAATCTAGGTCCTTTGTGACCTTTGCCTTTCCCTTCCTCGGAAGGATATACTCGGGTAGCCTAGTTATGGGTTCTATTCCTTCAGCATCAATGTTTTTTGTTCCCTAGCCTTCCTTCACCTTTTGTTCCCTGGAGTACCTTCTTCTTATTTTTCTTCGGCTTCTATGTTTTAGAATGCTTTCTTAGGGAAGCATGGACTAGAGCTAGCTTCTTCTACTTGTCCTTCTTTCATTTGGCTTGTTGGGTTTCTCTAGTAGGTGTAGGCTTCGGCCTAAGTGACCTCGAGGTCATAGGCACAGGAGTTGGAGCTTCCATACTTCAAAACTTCTGGGGTAGGTCCCTCAGAGGCAACATCGCCATTACTTATAGTTTCCGTAGGACTAGGGGCAAGAATTTTCTCTAGAATAAAGTTGTAGTTTAGCTCAGACAACTTAGCAAATGTAGGGCTCATGACTAAATCTTCCCAAGACAATCAGTTCATAGGTGACAGACAACAAATTTCACTAACAATTCTGAGAATGCAAAGTGTTCTCTGTTGGACCGACACATGTAATTTATAGGGAGTTTTTAATTCAAATCTGATCATTCCCCCCAATTTCTGATAATAAATGTTGTTTTGGCAGTAGATCTTCAAATATTTTTGCCTTAAATTCTTCCATCCCACTCCACTTAACTGCCTTCTGGCTGTCAAGTCATGAGCAATGACTCCAATGGTCACTTTTTGCTAATGCTGCGTGACACCTCCCTCCATGGCACAGTGCCCTATGTGCAACTTCATAGGTTGGAACTCTATCACTTTCTGCACAACCTGCTCGCTGCATTGTCCTCCAGACCTGGTAGTGTAGTTTATAGTCTCATGCTCCCTTGCAACTACCTAGAGCACTAAGACTATCCTGCCAACATACAGTCATTACGCAGGATCCATTGTATACAACTTCAATATACTCCCATTCACTCTTCCAGGAAAAGGTTCCCCATTCAGGTTTGTGAGCTAAACTGTGCCTCCATCTGTAACTTCTTTGATGATATATGGCCCTAGCCAATGCATCTAGAATTTCCCCAAAAATTTAGTGAATTTACTATATATAATAGGACAAGATCGTTTACCTTGAACATGCGAAGCTTGATGTGGTGATCATCCCAGGATGTTTCACGTTCCTTCTGTACTTACTGATGAAATCGTACCAGAAACCAATCCTCTTCGAGCTCTATTAGCTGCAAGATTCATTCCTCCAAGGCCTCATGATTTGCCATACTTGTGAAAGCCCCTATGTGTAGACTAGGAACAATATACTCCATTAGAATTACAACTTCTATGCCATATATCAATATGAATGGAGTTTGCCCTATTAGCTTCTTACAAGTAGTCCTATAAGCCCATATCACTGTGGGTACATGCACATCCCAGTCATTTTGCTATGCATTATAGATCTTTGTTAGTGTTTTCTCCAAAATATTATTAAAGGCTTCAATCATTCCATTGGTCTATGGGTGATACAGTGTACTCCTCTAATGGTATACCTAAAGTTCTTCAGTCAATGTGTTGATCATTTCGTTTAGAAAGTGTGTACCTCTATCACTCATTAATACTTTTGGGAAACCAAATCTGGTTAAGACATATTCAAACAAAACCTTTGCTTCAGTAGCCCCTATACAATCCTTAACAGGCTATGCTTCCTCCCATCTGGTTAGATATTCCATCATGGTGATGATATGGCGTGCACCTGTTTTCTTTCCTAGGGTTGGAATTGGCTTAACAAAATCAATTGCCCATTTCTCAAATGGTTGCAAAGATACTTGAGGATGCAATGGAATTTCATCCCTCCACGATGGTTTGTCAGTTCTTTGACATGCATCACATGCCTTATAATAAGCCCATGAATCCTCGTGCAAAATGATTATCTGCTACGTACACTGCAAAGAGCTGCACATGTGGCATCCCTTCCTCCATATTAGTAGGTTCCTCGCTTGCCTTGATCGATGACAGATGGTTAGGTTCTACATTTAACCTCCCTGGCCTTACAATGACTTCAAAGTCATACTCCTAAAATAGTAGAAACCATATGTAGATCTTGCCCCCCAACATAGGCTTATTGACCAGGTACTTCAAGGCAAAATGATATGTGTACATTTTGAAATTCCCCCCTAACAGATAATGCTTGAACTTCTGCAACATGTACACCATTGCTAATCCTTCGTGCTTAGTCTTTGAATAATTCTTCTTAGCCTTTGATAATTTCCTACTGGCGAAGGCTATAGGATGGTCCATTTCTCCTTCACCGGCCTATGTTAACACTGCAACCAACACAATGCAAGAGGCATCCACATGTACGTGAAACTCCTTTTTCCAATTAGGAAATACCAAGATCAGTGTGGTGAACATCTTTTATTTCAATAAATCTAAGTTGTGCTAGCATTCTTCGTCCCAATAGAATGTTGCATCCTTCTTCAACAGTTTCTCTATCGGCGCGGTAATTTGGGCATAAGCTTTGATAAATTTTCTATAGTATCCCATATGTCCCAATGTTGCACGAAAATGCTTAACATTCCTTGGGGCCTCCAAATTCACAATTACTACAATATTTCCATGGTCCACCATCAAACATTACTTTCACACAACGTGACCTAGCAAGATCCCAAGGGAACATAGAATATTCATTTCTTCAAATTCAACACAACCTGATATTTGCAACACATATCCAACATCAGGCACATACTTGCTACATGGTGCTTTACTAATCTGAACACTATCTAGTCATCAAAGTATACTACCAGGAACTTATGAATGAACTCTTTGAATGCTATGATGACTACGCGAGAAAATATCGCAGGCACATTCTTGAGTCCAAATGACATCACAGTGTACTGAACAAAACCCCACTCCATCGCGAAGGTCATTTTTCTCCTATCCTTGGGTGCAATTTTGATCTGATGATACCTAGAAATCCCATCAATGAAGGAATAGGCCGCCTGCCCTCCCACATTGTCGAGCACTTCATTGGTTAACGATGTTGGGAATGGGTCATGGACACATGCATCATTAAGCTTCCACAGGTTTATGCAAATATCTATCTCACCCTTTTGTTTCTTCTCCTAAACCACCATTAGGCTCACCGAATCAGATTCTTCAACCAGTTCTATGATGTTTGCTTCCTGCATCTTATCCAGCTCTAGGTAAGCTTTTTACTTGTATTTCATATTGAGGCGATATGGCCTCTGTTTAATAGGCTTCATGTTTGGCTTCAGAGTGATCTTCATAATGCCCAAATCGAAAAATGTTCCCTTCAAATCCAAAAACATGGTAGGGAAGAGATCTTGAGATTCGTGGAGTAACTCAACAACTTTGTCCATAGTAGGGTCATCCCAATAATCCCCAATCTTTTCAAACTTTAGTTTTCCTTCAGTACCAATCTTTACCTGCTTTGTCTTCAATGGTGCGGTGATGTCTGGGTTTTCTATTTATGGGCCTTCGAATTTGAGATGCCCTTCTGCCTCGGGAATATTAATGTTTCTCGAATCTTCATCCTCCTCTTCAACGGTCACATTATAACATTCCAGCGCATGGATCCATTGCACAGGTTCTTGTGGAATTCTGAAGATAACTTCCTTGATCTCTTTTACAGCCTCATCAATGCTTTTGAAGCCGTCTTCAAAGTTGAAGGTCAACAAGAAACCTTCCCTCAATATATCCCATTCTGTGGTGCCATGGCAGAGCTCCACTTCTAGATACTAGTTCATGGGAATGGTATCCAAAGTATGGAAAAATATGTGTACCCACTCTGGCTGCGGTTCCGTTCCTCATGCTTGAGTCCATTTCGCTAGGTGATCGTGGGGATCATCCCTTCCATTATATTTCTCAGTCAATCTAGTTTTAGGATGCCCAAACCGTAACCTCATCATTCTTCTATAATCTTTCCATTCATCAAAACTATCCTTATGCATACCCCACCATTGTGCAGATGTAACACGTAATACCAAATCTAATACTTGGAAGTGGTGATCCTCAGGGAATTCGTGCTCAAATTCATCCAGAAGCTTATCTACATCATTTAAACCATCATAATATGGTAGTTTCCTTACCTTCAACGGAATGCAGTGCAAGCAATTTGCCATCATATTGCATCACAGTGTAGATACTTCATGTAATTCATTCTATCAATGATCCAACTCTTCATCTAAATAAGAGGTGCAAGAACTCTCCTAGTACCATGCAATCCTCCCATCTACTGTTAGATTGATCCAGTCTTAGTCTCACACTATTATTTTTTAGATTTGGTTCAATTCATCACCACTTTCTTCATAATCGTAGTCTAGTTTAGTATAGTGCGCCCCTTCTGTAGGGTCTAACCAAAGTGATTTCCTTTCAAACGATGTTGTCCTCTTCTTCAAATTGATGACCCCATTCATATCAATGGCCCAATCAATTCCCAAGAGCACAGGGTATGGATTATTGTCATCAACGATATCTATAACCTCAAAGTCGGCCATCATGCTCACACCTTCTATATCAATGGTTACTCCATATAATCATCCCATAGGAATGACTTTCTATTGGTTCACCATTTTGAACTGAATCAAAGACCATTGTAGTGCAGGTCTCCCCATTCTTTCCCATGTTTGTTTTAGAAAAAATTTCACATTAGACTCCAAGTTGAAGATGACCTAGTCCATTTCATAATCACCTATCTACACGGTGAGCCTCATCTCGCACCCTGTTCATGCCTTATGTTTTCCAATTTTTCTTACCAACTAGTGTCCATCAGGGACTTTCTCCTTGATACCATAGTTGTTTATTAATTCCTGTAGGCCTTCCACATCTTTGCTATCATGCAACAGTTCTATGTAGGTGTCCAAAAACGTGGTAAGTACAGAAGGATCAACCTCTGTAGGAAGACTAGGTTCCTGCACCTTGTCCTGGCTTCCTGAGGTAGACACCTCAGCGAAGCTTTTCCTAGCTTCCATAAATATTTCCTTCATGTGATTCAGATCAAAACCAACTTCCTTCTCTGGGGCTTTGCAGACCCATCCATCCTCTTCGGGCTATTTACCTTTATCATTGCCAGTCATTATTCCACCCCTCAACACTATATTCACACTTTGATCTTCCTCATGGGGCTCAGATCTCATCATCTGTAAGTTCTGCGTAGGTTGTGCTTTCTTCTCTTGCATTTTAGCTATCAGTACTAGGCATTCTTTTATAGTATGGTCAAAATGGATGCAATATTGACATGATGAGTGTGTCTGATTTTGACACTCCCACACGTAGTGCCCTGGCTGTCCGCAGTTGTAGTAGATGATCTGACCACGGCCTCTACCAAGCCATCCTCCTCATCGACCCCGCCCTCATCCCTAATAACCTCTACGTGCTCCTCTAACACCCTAATCTAGAGGCTGAGTTTCTGCTTGCATCTAGTATGTAGATGTCCTTTCCATCATCAACTCATAGCTGTGACAGTGGCACTCATCGTGGCCTACCGATTTGCAGAAGTTACAAAACAACAGCTTGGGTGTCTGGATAAAATTTTGAAGTAAATGACAATTATTCGTTGCATGTTGTCTAGCAACCTGACAAATAATGTACCATAGCACAAACCCCACACTCGGCCCTGCTAGAGCTTATGGCTTCAGGGGAATTGGCCCCCATCCTATAATATAATTCGAGCACATGGGACAATGGTCTTTATCGTGCCCATGGCTCTTACATTTCAGACACGAAACTTCCACACGCACCTCTGATTTAGTCTCCTTTTGTTTCTTCAAATTATATAGTTCTAAGGGTAAGCTCTTTAACTGAGAGTGGATATGTTGTACCCCCAAGGTCACATCCTGAATAGGTGTTGCATATAACCTCATCATGATTTCCAAGGCTTTGCCCTGTGTTCCTATCTTCTGTTGTGACAAAGAAATTCTTAGGTGGGGTAGGAGAAAAACTATAAACCACTCACATGTTGACTATCTGTGAGTGGCATGTTAGCTTATCTAATCTAACACTTCAACCTTTGATCTAATTCCCAAGGTGTCTCATCGACCCTCATCATGATTTCCTTGAATTTAATTACTAACTGTGAGTCAAACTTAGGATTACTAAACTCCTTGTTTAAAGACACCTTAGTCTCTGCTAGCGATGCAAGAGGATTATCAGAAAAATACTTAATAGACCAAGTTAGCACACGATCCTATAGAGAAATAACCAACTGTGCCTTCTTTATATTGTCATCAGTAATCTGTTGTGTTGTCCATACAACATTCACAACAAACCAAAATTTCTCTGTATCTTCATTCTCGATGCCCTTGAAAATTGGTAGCTTCATTGTGTAAGTCATGTTGAATGGTGGTGTTAGAGGTGGAGGTGTGGGTGAAGGTCTATGTGGTGGAGGTGGAGGTGGAGGCGGAGTGGATGGATGATGTGTACATGGAAAACACTTTTCGGTGAAGCTTGCACCACTCCTTTGTCGCTGCTTGAAGGAGGTCCGACTAATGGACTCTATTATGGACCCGATCTCTCTTAATCTCTAAAGAGTCTTTCACTTCACGTAGCTCTGAACATCAAGGCAATGACATAACCTATTTCTCACATAACAACATTTTAATCCAAATATTCAAATATCTTAAGTACTTACCTCACTATCCTTTAAAAAATCTTTGCTCTGCTTCGCTATATCTGACTGAGTTATCAACTACAAATTTTGTAACAAATCCTCCTATAATTTGATTGAGCTAGTGATTGACAACCCATGCAATCTTGTTTTAAGAGGCTTCTAACCATCGCACTAATTTTGGAGTCCACAATATCGAATTATCGATGTTCCATCTTCCTTGACTATCTGTCAATTTAGCCAACCACTCATACATCTCAATGGGGAAGGTGCAGAAGAAGATCTTGTATATCTCTGTATACATATACCTGTTCAACCATTGTTCTTTTGACAAGCATAGATTCTTTTTTTCTTGCGTCACGAACTCGTGAATATTCTAATCCAACCACTTTTCAATCTCTTCCTTGATCAAATTCAAATGAGTCGACATCAAACATCTCTTTCAAGTAGATCCTTGTCCAAGAAACTAAACAATTTGTTGGCTTAGGGGGTCCTAACCTAGGTTTAGAGTTATTTGTGCCAGCCAACAAATCCCTACACTACTGGCCCATTCGGAAACAACCCGCATGGTGTAGGCTACAGTCCCGAAGCCATATGTGGGGATGCAAGAACTAAGTTTCTACATCGAGAGACTAGTGTGATATCTTCCAGTGCCTTAGATCTGCCTTCGTGTAGATCGATACTCTCCAAGGGAACATTGCTAAAACTATGTTAAATGGCCTTCAAACCTTCGTGAAGGTCTACGATTAGTCTTTGCAGACCTTTAACAATCAATCTATCTACTTATGCACATCAGAAAGAAATCCTAAATTAGGGTTCGTGCAGATTTACTTAAGTTGTTAATAAGAATCAAAGGATTCATGAGAGTCTGCACGAAAGTACTTAAACATGCATTGCATACATCATTAACATTGATTCAATAGAATCACACAACATTCAATCAATATTCCGTAAAACACATCATTCATTGACAAGAAATATCGTAAATAGAAACACGTAAGAATTCTTCGAAAATTGTTTTTATTGATCTTCAATTCAGGATTATAGACTCAAAAATACCCTATGCGCTCAGCTATAGGGGTCTGCACACTTAGTTGTAGACTCTACCTAGGCCTCTGCGCAGTCAGCTACAGAGCCTTTCTTCTCCTATCTGACCCAACTTCTCTTTGCTAGCATTTCTCTTCTATCTACACATTGCTTATCTATCTATTGCCTTAGATTCTCTAAGACACACTTATTTATAGCCTTTTTCATACAATGACATGGTTCACAGACCATGGGTAGGTCTCAAAGCCAACTTAGAATTTACATAAAACAAGGGAAAAATCCCTTTTGACTCCTACTCATCTACGTGCTCCGCATCCACAAATCATGGAGACTTTACCTTAATTATGAAAATGTATCAAAAATTGGGTTATCTTAACCCCAAAACTGAGCTAGGGGACCCCATCCCAACATGAGTCATAATGGTAATACAAATGTTCTTGAATTATTTAGCTTTTGGGAAGGTATGAAATGTGAAAGGAGGTGAGATGCCTAAAATATCTGCAGATTTGATTTACAAGAAGTAAGAGCTAAATAATGGAAAATGTTCTTCTAAATACGCCAAACTTTAGATGAGGACTAAGGGTAATTTACCTCAACCTTTTGTGAGTTGGAATTTGAAACTTTAGGGGCTAAGATCACGAGATTGAGAGTTATGGGAGTTATCTCTTTTGAAACTCTCCTGTAAACAATTATTTCTGGGTCAAATATAGGGGGAGTCTTCAATTGTGAAGCATGAGAGTGAGTACGAGGCCTTCTAAAAACCAGGGTGCCCAACTAAGAATATTTATAGTGGAGTCTCCAAGGTGAGATATATTGAACCCACAAACCCTTTTGCTCACTTGACAACGGGGTGTAAAAGAGTCATACCTAGGGGAAATATATTGAATCGTCCCCAACAATGGCTCCAAAAGATGGTGTGGTTCCTAGAGACAACCTCCTGGTTGAAATAGGTCAGTGCCTAGGACATCTTAGAGTGTTTGTAGGATTATTCCTTAACATTTTACATTTAAAACACACCATGAATTAGAATTGGTTCAAATATCTCTTCCAAAGGGCATATTCAAACATTAACATATATAACAAAATCTTAATAGGACTTAATGTTTAGATATAGTGGGAAGTTTATAAAAATACATAGTTCATGTACTCATTATAGTATGAATGAAAGGAGAACATGAGGAAAAGGAATTTAATACATAGGGATAATTACAGAATCCCATTTATCAAACTTTGGAAAGAAACAATGAAGTGAAAATTGTAAATGAATATTCAAAGGGCATGGAGCGCATATTAAGGACATTAAACCTCATTCATCACGGGCATCTTTCAATAGAATGAGACATAGATGAATCCATAATTCTAAGACTAAATCCAGAAGATACTATTACATGCCATCTAACAAGAAAGAAACACATAGTGAAATAAACAAAAGAGAGATTACATACTATAGCTTCATGCAATTGGAATAACCGACACTTCTTTATTAATCTTCCAATAGAACATACATATTTAGTTCTTTCCAATTCACAATTCATAAAAATCCTTTGTAACCAAAATTCAGAACCCCCACAAAAATATCTCATAAAAAGTTTTATAGGGTCTTCTGGATGAGTACCACTTACAAAATATTCCTTCTTGATCTTCTAATGATTTCATAATAGTAAAATTGTTCGAGCATTCCATTACCACAAGTGTACTAACTATTACATAGTTAAATTGATTGCATTTTTGAAATGGAATATTTACAAAGAGGATGAAAATCATAATGTGTCATGATTGACACAATCAAAATATCTTCATTGTTGCTGGGGTGCATTTGGTGGAAAGGATACTGGATCAATGATTTTGAGTTGCAATGGATTGATGAACTGATCACACTTTTGCCACATTGTTGGGGTTGGTAAAGGATATTGGAGGAAATTATGATATACAATCTTTTGACTAGTGATTTCTATATAATTTGGCTTGGTGGGAAATAGTGTCTTCACTAGCCACAATGACTGGAAATATCTCCTCAGATAGTTTACTATGGAATTTCTCTTGAGAGAGGAAGTCTTATTATGAGAAGAATCAATCTTACACTTAGCTTCAAGTGGAATTTGATTATGTTTCTCTTAGGGGACCAACCCTCCTATGATGTTGAAACCATTGGGAAATCTATCCCTAACCCTTTGATCAAAATCTGAAACAATTGTAGCCACAACTCTTAACTCCTTTTCTAGACATTCCTCATCCTTGGCCCTAACAATTTCCCTATAAATCATATTAGAGACTTACTCTTTCCACAATGCCCATTGTCCTTAACTAGGTGGTTGGATTTTCATTGATGTAATGGATGAGTTTTCCTATCATCTTAGCATTTTTCCCATCTTCCTCTTTGGATGATAGAATAAAAAACTCATAGTTTTTGACAACAATTTTCTTCTTTGTCATTAAAGTTATATTTTCTCATATGATTTTTACTTTAGTTATGATTTCATCCCATATCAATTGCTTTTCCTAGAGTAGGGACATGTTACCTTTCAAATTAATTTTTATCTCAAAAATCTCATGATTTGGAGGCTATAAATTTTTGTTGATTTGCTCAACATTTCCCCTAGTAGTTTCTACTTGATTTTCATTTTGTTCGAGAGCATGCTTGGAATTTTCTATGTCTACCTTCACTTTCTTAAGTTCACCTTCAAAGAGCTACAACTTAGTGAGGGTCTTAGTTAGATGTTTGATGGGATTTTGTGGATTTTCTAGTATTATCATTGCACAAATATGAGAGTCGATCCTTTGTTGGAGTTGTGCCACCCGTATATTGAGAACCACCACTTCATTGCTTCTATTAATCAACTCTTTAGCTAGGATTTCTTTCTTGCCCTCCAACTAGGCTATTTCCTTAGATTGCACATGTTCACTAGAAGGTGTCTTCATCTTATGTCTTAGGTCTTAGATCTCATCCTAATAGCATTGAATAAGGGCATCTATCACAATATTTTATTCTTTGTTTACTCCCAATTTGACAATCAACTCTTTAAATTTTTCATTATGTTGATGGAGAGCTATAGAGTTAGTTCTCTCTTTATTTAGCTTAGTGGAAACTTTCTCAAGTAACTTCTCAGCTTTACTGATTGTCATAGAATTTGGGCTTAGCTCACTATAGAGCGTTTCTCCTACATGTCTATGAATTATTTTTTTGTCTAGAAAAGGGATATTGTTCATGTCAAGTGATACATTCATAGTCCTAACCCGTGGCACCGAAGGGACATAATGTGCTCAGGGATGATGTATTGAGAACTTCATATGATTTCTCTCTAGGTCCATGGCAACTAGAATTCTTGTTTGATAATGGACCAAATGTGAACCTAACTGTTGTTGCATTTCATCCTTGATTCTTTTGTTTGTCTCCTCTATTGAATGCCCTGGTATCCAACTAGTGCTTGTTGTTGTTGAGATTCGTAAAGAACCTATAGTTTCCACCTTTATAGATATGGAGATGATAGTTTGAGAAGGGTTTCCTTATGTCACTTCAAAGCCTAGATGGTTTAGATTTGTCTCAGTCAGCCTGCTCTCAATTTCTTTGTGAGCTAATTCTTGAATTTTAGCCTTTTTGATTAAGTGTGCTTCTTCCATTTCAATGTATCCAAACTTGTCGATGTTTCTCTTATGAGCCTTATCCTTTGAGGTCAAGGTCTCAATCTCCCTCTCTATGTTAATAGGCTAGGAATTGAAGTTAGCCTTCCATTCAAGTTCAGGCCCATAGTCATGGTCGTCATGGTCATAAACTGAGGCATTAATATTCTTCCTTCTCATTGAGATGATTCCACGGGGGTCATAATGCAAAATTTCTCCCATTTCAAAGTTTAGCTCATTCAATAAGTATTCAACTTGTTTAAAGGAATGTTTTGTATTAACAATGAAAGGACCTATTGGTTTTCTCAATTTGAACATGTAGTCCTTCTTGGCAAGAACAAAGTGATTTATCAACATGCATGCTTTGTCGAATGAACTCTAGGGAAAATATTCTCATGCGCATGAAGATGAGAAAATGATAGGGGGTAAGTTCTGACCCATAAGCCCTAATTTTAGTATAATATTTAAACTATTACCAATCTCCCACCCTAATATATTTTCTAAGCTAGAGGATTGTTTTCTATTGGGGAAGAATTCTTGGGGGAGAGACATTATTTATGATTTTGTAGGAAGTAGAAATATAAGTGGAAATGGAGTGAAAATAACCCTCATTGTTGGGTTTCTTTCTAGTGACAACATCCCAGTAAAAAACATATTTTCTTTGTTTGTGGTAATCCATAAGAATAAGGCCCAAATATTCAAATTCATCCACATGGGTATATAGGAGTAAATAAAACAGAATATAGTAGTATCTAAAATAACCAGTAATGGGACAGTGATGTAGCTAGAATTTAGTAGACTCAGCTATGAATGAGGGTATGCCAAAAACATGACCTAGTTGCATCATTACTCACAAAAACCCTATAGCAAGCTTAGTGATGCTAGA
Organism: Pinus taeda; assembly: GCA_000404065.3. Taxonomy (NCBI): domain Eukaryota; kingdom Viridiplantae; phylum Streptophyta; class Pinopsida; order Pinales; family Pinaceae; genus Pinus; species Pinus taeda. The sequence continues at coordinate 24,732 of APFE030643460.1, forward strand.
AGTGTCATTTTCCCCAAAAGTAGAGAAATAATGGTCAGCATAGTTTCCACAATTTTCGTAAAGATGGGTATGTGAAACAAATCAGAAATGGGTAGGATTTGGTGGGAAGGAGATACAATCATCTACAGAAAATATTGTTGTTCCCTGGCTGGGAGGAATTATAATTTTAAAACAAGGTTGTCTCTATAAACTTCTCAATGTTGGGAGAAACTAGGTAGAAAAGATCATTTGAATTAGTTCTGGGGTTATTTCCAGAATTTTCACTATAGCAGAGGATATAAAACAATTTTTCTCTTCAACATATGACACAATGAGCTAAGAAACAAATTTTGTGAAGTTGTTAATGGAGGGAGCGATTTGGTAATAGATTCCTTACTCTACTACCTTGAAGGGATCCTCGGCATTAAAATTTTAGTCATACATCTTGGAATGGAGGTCTAATAGGTGTTATGGGAAGGATGAGTCATGAATCTCAGCTTCACTATAAATGAGGGGCTCAGTATTCAAAGTGGGCTAGGCCTCTCAGAGTTTGGATTTTTTGGGTACACGTTTCTTCATTTTAATCATATGGAAAAAAGGTTGTGAGTGGGGTATGCAAGTTACCTGATGACCAGGTGGAATTGGACAGAACAATGTTGAGGTGATTCAACATTGCTTGATAGTCGGATGATGTGATGGATTAATAGAGTGATAGGAGAGGTTGAATAAAATAATAATTTATGAAACTTGAAGGGTCAATGGGTCATGGTTTTATAGGTGGGAGAAAACGATAAAATGACGTCATATGGGGAGCATGGGGTGGGTGACAGGTGACACTACATGATTGGTAGGTTGAACCAATAGAAGGGGAGGGGAATTATCTTGACCTTCAAATGCATAGCTTGCTTGCTGATGTAGACAGTGCATTGGTGAAAAACATGGCGGGCATGGTCCCCACTTCTCCGATGGGGTGGATAGTTCAGAGTCGGGGTCAAGTCTAGACCTCTAGGAGTAAATCTAGACCGTTTATCAGTTCAGTCATTCTCTTTGAATTTTCTCCTGCTAGGGCTGGCATTGACATATTGGTTGAAATAGTTGCCCACTAATAATGTTTCTCGGGGCTGACTGAGTTGCAATGGATGGTGATTTGTGAGATGGTTGCTTGACATTTAAACATAATGTTGACACATAGAAATAGTGGACCACACCTTCCTTTTAATGTCATTCATTTGATCATCATTCTTACAACTGAGAAGGAATTTGATGCTTCCTTTTCCTGAGCACACTATGTGACATAAGCACCTATTTATTTTTTAATTTTCCCCTCATTTCTTTGTCTATCCCTCTCTACAAAAAAATAGAGCTCAAACCATATGATAAAAATATGAAAATGTATTTAGGGGTAAAACAAGATCTATGGAGCAATAGACCCTTGGTGTCTATGTGATATTAGGGCCAACAAAGCTAGCGACTCTACTAGGGGGTTTCCTTGGTTTGTTTCTTCTACTTCTCTCTTTGTGATCCATAATTTTATTGTAAGTGTTTGTATTGTGGTTTCAACATTGTTTGATCCGATTGCATGATTGATATACCATTTATTCTTCATTTCTAAGGGTTTAATTTTAAAATTTTGATCTTTGGGGGAAGTCGCTCTCTATATTTTAGTTACAAGGTGACTACAAGAGCTAGTCACTCCGAGGAAACTACGTTGTAGTGAATGATACTCAAATTGATGCTTTTCTAGGAGAATTGGCCTCCAATAATTGATTGTTTAAGTAGATTATACTCCATATATTATTTTCACTGCCTTGGATGTATACTTTCCTAACTATGGTTGATTATATTTGGTTTAGATTTATATGTACTCTTTCTCATTTGTGACACCTAGTTCTTTTTTGTAACTTTGTGTTCTATGTATGTTCAATGATTGATTGCTTCTAGCAACAATTGGTATTTATATTTTTTGTTTTAAATTGAGAACTTGGCCAAAAGTGTCTAGTTACTATTTGTGATTTTCATGATTTTTTGAGTTGTGAAGAAACCTGAGCTATATTGCATTTTAGGTCTCATTCCCTTTTCTTGGGTTTGGATTATTTTCCTTTGTAGGTGATCGTAGGTCTATGTTTGATGGCTTCTCATATAGAGTCATAGATTGAAACTTTCATTGTGTGTGAGCTTGCTTTTGTTTCAATTTGATAAGTCATAGATTTCTCTTTTAAAGCCTTCATTTAAAGCTTTTGAGTGTTTTTAGTTCTTTTATTTGGTATCTCGAGGGTGTTTAATTCGATTTCAAGCTTGTTTCATATTAGCTCTTTATTTGAATTTGGTGAATATAAAAAGACAATTGAGAGTGAATGTGAGGCTTTTTCTTTTCACTTGGAAAAATAAAGAAATTTTATACCCTTCCTTAGCTAGTTTTCATTGAATTGGAAAAGAAATTGCACTCTTAATTTATTTTTCATTTTTAATTGGTATTGAGTCTCTTTACATACAATCTCAATTGTTCTTTGTATCCTTGAGTAATAAATAGCCTTAAAGTCAATGGTCCCATGAGTTCAACCCTTAGTGTGTAAATCCATTAATGTACATTATATTTGGATTATATGGGAAATCCATTGTTCCCATAAATTTTCACTTGGAAAAAGAGTCTAGAATCCTATATGCATCTGATCCATAAACCAATATCATGATGTATCATTCATTTGGTGCTCTAGATATTTCCACCATCCCCAAATATATTGACCACTAATCCAACCCATCCAACTCTAAACCATATATGTCACCTTCCAAATACATTAATTGGCCCACTCATCTAGTACTCATGGGATCTCCCAAATTAGCCCTACCCCATATATATCCATCTCATCCCTTCTCCATTTATGGATCCATTCCTTTCATGACATATCACTTTCCATTTCTCTCAAATATCTTGATTCTTGGATACATCTAGATAGCACAAACCTTGTGTTGGCTTGAGGGGGCCTGACCTAGGTTTAGTGTTAATTAGCCAAAAAAATCCCTACACTACTAGCCCTTTTAGCATCAGCCCATGGAGTGTGGACTGAAGTCTCACCCAAAGCAATATGGGGGGATGTTGGAAGCAAGTTTACACACCCTGATATGGTCGTGATGTCATTTGATCTCTTTTAACCCTACCTTCACACATGTGATCTTTCTCTAGGGCTTGTAATACAAACCCTTTATTCCAGTTTTCAATACCTACATGAAAGTATATGATCAACTTTCACACAGGCCTAACTTGGGGCTTAGGTACTTTCACATTGTTATGGCAGCACGCCGTGTAGATTCCTCAATTACCTTAAGTGATTTTCTTATTTTTACAAATACTTAAAATTATCATTGCATAATTAGATATTCGTAATTTTGTTTAATTATTCAATGTAACTATATTCATTCACGCATCATAGAAGCATAATAAATGAAATTCATACATAAAATATCCAAACCCATCAACATAACAAATACACAGAAATTTCAGAATAACTTCATTTATTAATATCTTCCAAGTGTTACGGACTTTGTTCACCTTGTGCACACAACTGCAGGGGTCCGCACACTTAGTTGCGGACTTCTACCCTAGGCCTCTGCACACTTAGTTGCAAAGCCTCTACCTATGCTACAACCCAAGACCTAGACTTCTTGCTCTAAAGCTATGACTCTCTTTCTTGTTCGATGCCTCTCACTACTTAGAGCTTGGCTCTTTTTATACAATCCTATGGTTTGCAGACCATGGGTAGATCTCTTACATCTAACTTTACTTTACAAAACTAAGGGTGGACTGCCCTTTGTGACACATAACACCTTCGCACTCCGAGACCACAAAATGTGGAGTCTTTACAATAATATTACAAAAATTTGACTTAAACATGGGATTTTAGCCTCAAAACTACCCTTGGGAGATCTCGCTCCCAACAGGCCCCCAACATAAACATCGTGACTCACCCTCAAGTCACTAAGTAGGCACCGAGATCTTTGGATGAAGCCTGTCCAACTCGACAATGATGACGACAACTTCGGCAATGCACTGAGCTGCTGCCTGCTTTATTATCGGTTACTACACCTATACTGTTAGCTTGAAGTTGTTGTTGCTTCGCTTGCAGAGCCACAAGATTGCCTTCAATTTTTCCTGTGACTGCATAAGATTCCTCCAGCTAGGGCTGTAGTCACACCTTCAGCACAACTTCTTTGTGTAACACTACGTCCACCTGTTCCTTCAGCTATTTGGCTTCCTACAACTTGGCTAACCTCTGTGTCAATGCGATAGTTCACGTTGTGCCCTTAACTTCATCATATCATTGTTGGAGTTCACGTGCTTCTATTTCTAGCCTTTGGATGTTTGGGTCCTCTTGCAGAAAAGTAAGGACCTCAAACGATTATTTGAACAATTGTGTGTAGTCTTCTACTACAATCTCCACTGCCGTGACTACTTCTGTGATAGCAGCCGCCCGCTGTTACTTTACCTCTGGTGTTGTTGAATGTTGAGCCCTCAATTGGAGTTCTGTAATCTATAGGTTGAGCTCCAACAAAACCCATGCCATCTCTGTTTGAGTGGCACACACCACTATGGCCAATTTATGAATGCTGACCTTGACTAGCTCTTCCTCCAGAATGGCTAATTTCGGGACCATTCTGTAGGCCTCCTCGACAACCTGTGTGATCTTCTTAGTCTGGCTAGTTGCCTCAGCCTCAATGATGATGGAAGCATTTCTCTGTAACGTCATCTTCTCATTGTTTATTTTCTATTCACTGATCACTTCGAGGGCGCGGTGCTCGCAGGCTCTCAGCTCCGTAATTACTCCATCCTGTAAGAGGTGGAGTGCTTCATGCAAGATCAAAGCTAGGTTCAATCCCACTCCCTTCAAGGCACTAACAGTGGGTATGTCAGCCTCATTTTCTATTGTCAGCGCTCCATCTAGCAACACTAGAAGCCTTCATGGATAGCCTATCGATAACCAAGCTAGTAGACACCGTACCAACTTGCAACGCGTGGGTCTGCAATTCTTGCAGTCCAATCCGGATGGCCCCTAGGATGATCTGATGTTGCTTTTCAAATTTTTGTAGGGCCTCTGTGGTGACATCTCTGACTATGTCGCTGATGTCGTATAAATCTCCCTCCGTTAGTGTGATAGAGTCCAGCAAGGTTTTGGTCACCTTGGCTTTATTTTTGGACCCTCCCTTTTCCAACTCTCCCAGGCACTTAATGCGATTGAACATCTCCTGAGGGTCTGTCTGTGCTACTCTATGTTCTCTTCTTTAATTTCAAGTGAAGGTGACCACATACCTTTGTCAGAGCCCCGCTTTGTGCCACCTATCTGTTTTCCTACCTCCGTTCTTGTTTGTTCTACCTTGGCCTTCTTAGTAGCCTCCTTCTTCCTCTTTTCAACGAGTTGCACCATATTTAGCTTCGCTTCCTTCTTATTACTTTTTTGTGGTGGACTTGCTTCCACCCACCGCCAAGTCCGTGGTGGTGGGCCACTCGATCGGCCATTTATCCAACACCACATCAATGGCATCATTTGTGGCTAGGTATGAAAAATCGTACCACTTTTGTGCAGGGTCCTTCCACACCCTAATTGATATCCGATGGAAATCAACTTTGAATTCAGCATAGCTCTGCAAGTTAGCATATACCATGGGTGACAATCATGGCTTGCAATTGATAGCCATCCTGATATTCATTTCCATCAAGATATAGAAGATCTTGCTATCCCGAACGTACTCCGCATCCTTGTTCATCCACAACGAAGCATAATTCGCTACTTTAGGAAGGTCCGACGTGACCATGGGGAATTGGCTCTCTTCTGGTAGCTCCCATGCTACGAGCACAATCAATAGCAAGACCCACGTATAGTGGAATGACTTGCTTTGTTCTTATGCTTCATGACAGTTTTCTAGGAACTCTCTGTGAAGGTAGTTTGACCAGTTAAACTGGACCCCTTCCACACACTGCTGTGCAAGCGTGATGATAGACGCCGACACCTCGTCAATGCAACACTTCTACATCAGGTTCCCTGCAAGGATCTGCATTGCCACATTCACAACGAGGTAACAAATGCTAGAGATAGTGTACCCACACAGCTTCTTCACCAATTTGAATTTTTCTTTCATTGACTCTATGATCGCCAGCTCACCACCCTTGCTGCCAAAGATCATAGCTCGATTTTCTCTTATATATGACAGCCGGGTTATGCAGTGAACCAACATATCAAAGATGGGTATTGACTCCTCCAACCATAGACACCCATCATGCAATAAGCGTAGCAGTTGCTTGATGACTAAAACTGTCATGGGGTGTGATTATAGTGTGACACCCAGAGCAGGTTGAGTAATCCTACATTCTCTACTCCTCTGAGCCACTTTCACGGCTCTAGTGCAATCATCCCCGTATTTGTGTCGATGATCTAGTGCATCAACTGTTTGGTCGCCAGGTGCAGGAACTTCTCGCGGTTCACCAAGTCCTAGTCTTCGAGCTTCAAAATAAGCACCCTTGCCAAATGCAGACTGTCAAAAGTGATCTCATCTAGTAGAAATGGGGTTTGTAGGGGAGTCTTACTTTCATCAATGTCCTTTGGGACCTTGGACTTAGGCTTGCACAGAGGGACCTAGTCTTCAACCTCCTCTATTTCCACTCGCACATCCTCATCATCCATGGGGATGTCTTTGATATCCTCCTCTTCTTCCTCTAGGTTTATATCCTTTCCTTTTTTCTAGGCAGTGGGCTTTGGTGGGTTTCATCATGGTAGCGCATGCACAAGGATGGCATGTTGCTTTTCCTTCTTGTCTTTCATGGTCTCCTTGGTTGGGGTTGGCTTTGGTCTCGACATTCTTTGGGATTTAGGGACATCTACCAATACTTCGGCCACTTCCAGGGTAGTTACTTCGGTTCGCATATCAATTTCCTGCACATTTTCCTTGGCAGTCACTCCTTTAGTGTTCATAGCTTCTACACAAGTTGAGATGACGCTTTTCACTAGTGCTTGTGTCTCTTTTGACAATTTTTCAAACGCTGGACTCACTATCAAGTCTTGAAAGAATTCATAGTTCATGTGCACATAAGAGTGCAAAAAATCAATCCTCCAAATGCCAAATGTTTTTTTCTAGGAAGCCAATTGTAATTTATAAGCAAATTTGAATTCAAATCCAATTGTTCCCCTCAAAATTGGTTCATTAATGCCAGATTGGCGGCATATTTTCAAGGATCTAAGCCATACATTTCATATTAAATGTTAGTTTCCCACTCCATTTGGCCTCACTTCTGCAACCTTTTCATGAACAGTGACTTTAACGGTCACTTTCCAACTAACCTGCGCAATTTCCCCTGGGTAGCACAGCTCCCTCCACGTTGTTGCAGGCCCAGCGACACATCCTTGCTTCGCACCATCTTCCAATCACGCAACTCCACAACTTGGGTAGTGTAGCTTATAGTTCCACACCTCCTTTCAATTGTCTGGAGTTCTAGGACTTTGCTACTTTCATTTAGTCACAAGGCTAAACCGTCAGTGTATGGCTTCAAGCGACTGCCATTCACCTATCCTAGGAAGGGTTATCCATTTAACTTGACCAATTGTATCACTCCTCCATCAGTAATATCCTTAATAACATAAGGCCCTAACCAGTGCATCCTGAATTTTCCTGGAAATTTATTAAACTTACTATCATACAACAAAACCAAATCATTTAGCTTAAATGTGTGCAGCTTGATGTGTCGATCATGCCATGCCCTTTCATGCTGCTTTTGGACCTACTTGATGAGCCCCAAAAATGGATAATTATATGGGCTCATTCAACCTCCTAATTCGACTTAATCCACCATTCTCATTGGTTTATTGCATTTTTTTTATTATATTTATGCTAATAGAGTGAATTGGGTTAGTCATTATGCCAACAAGTCTAATGTGTGCTTTGTGTAGTCTTTTTAGTCAATTTGGAGACAAAATCAAAGGTTTTAAATGAGCACTTGGCAGCCAAATTCGTGGAGAGGATTTTTAGGAAGGTGTCCCCTTCATTTATGGGCCCTTACCTCGAATTCTCCACCATCAGATCGGAGTTCAAGGGCCACCCAATCAATTATCACAAGAGCAGCCAAGCAAGTCAAGTAGGACTGCTGTTAACTGCAAGTTTTGGGCAACCGAGTTCCTAAAGTTTAGGAGGACTGTTGGGGTCCTCAATTTGTATAAATAAGAAGGCTTAGGGCCTCATTTTGGTTAGCCAGTAGTTATTCATTTTATAGGCAGAAGTTAGCTAGTTTGTAGTTCGATTTTGGTTAGTAGATTAGCTTTCCATTTTAGCCCCTTTTCAAGCTTTCCCTTGTGGACAGTTTTTGATGTAACTCTTCTTTTATTGCTCAATAAAGATGCATCCAACTTTGCACCAACTCTAAATCTCTCTTACGAGGCTGTCACTCTTGGGGTTGGGCCCATCTCAAGTGCCCAATACCTCCTTTGTTTACTTTCATGTGTCTTTGTTGCATTCCTAAAATAAAATCTGCTATTTAGATTTAAATCTTGTTTTGTTATTTAAATTGCTTTTGATGATTAAAGTATCTTTTCATGTTCAGATTTGTTTGATAAGTCAATAACAAGGAAAAAGCTCCAGAAAAAGGGCCAACAAAGACCTTTGGTTTCACCTCTCCCTCATTGGATCATGGGCTGGAATTGAAGTAACCTTGTTGTCCCAATAAAAACACTAGTTTGCTTTACCATGCAATCCTTAGTGTACTATTTTCATTTGCAGAAGTTAGTTATGTGTTCAGATCTCTGAAATGTTTTATTGCATAGTTGATATACATGGTTTTCTTTCAAAATAAAGTTGTTGTTCATTCACTTTGTTGTTAGTTAGATTAGATTAGCTAGGACTTTGATTACTTGTAAAACTTTGTTGATTCAGTTGAATGTAAACTGTGCAGAGCATCTCTACCACTCTTTCATCCACCTATGCTTCATCAGAGCCAACTGTTCCATCTCCTAGTTAGGTTCCTCATCTCACATCCGTCATTTTGCCTACATAACCCTACCTTTTTGTGTAATCATTGTTTCAGCCTTCTTTGAGCCAAGTCAGCCTTCTACACCTTCTCACCACTCCATCCACCAGTCCTTGGGTAACTCCAAGCGCCTATCCTACCTCCGTATTCATTCATGCATCTTATTTCACTCACCCATCTTCTAAAATCCAATTTTTAAACATCCTGTAGAAAATCATAGAACATCCTGTAGAAATTCCAGAACATCCTGTAGAACCCTTGCACACTTCCTGTAGAAGCTCACGAATGAGGTTTCTTGATAGCCAAACTCTGTGAAACTCTTTGGAATGGTGTTAGGGACACCTTAGGCCCTCTCTGAACCTTCCCAACCTCTTCCAAGCATTTCCTCTCACCGATCTACCTCTGCACAATAAAAAATAGTGAAAGCACATGCATGATAATTTTGACAACTTATTCAAAGATACAAAAAGATGTTTTTTTTTTTAGATGTTACTATAGAAGTAGCTTAGAAACATGCATTTTACCTTCCGAAGTCAATGGCATCTCATTCAGTAGCTTGCATCTTCCTTCTTGCATCAGTAGGACTAGCTGGTAGAATTAGGGTTTGCTAGGGTTTGTGTTTCTTTTTGTCTTCCAGTTTCTTTCCGCAAGTAGATTAGATTCCTTTGAGTTAGATTTCATCCATCAGTTAAAAAGCTTCTTCTAAGAGCTCATAGAAGTTGGCTTAAGCTCCTAGCGGACTTGTGCCAGCTAACCAAGTGACAGTTGCGGCAAGAGCTAGTACTTCTGCATACAGCACCGTTGCTTCCAAGTTTGTTACGAACAACCGGGTTGATAAAATTAAAGAAGGGAGTCCCAGCAGTTGCAGCATTATTGTTGCAATACTGGGGCCCACCATCTTTTTGGCGCCGTTGGTGGGGAAGCGTTAGACTATTGGTGATTGTTGCTTTTCTTCTATTTTCCACTACAACCTCCTGCTAAGTAGTTTATTTCATTTCCATTCTGCAATTTCATTTCTGCAAGCGTAGATTAGCATTTCCATTCCACAAGCATAGATTAGCTTTTCAATTCTTCAATTTCAATTCCGCAAGCGTAGCTTAGCATTTCATTCTCGCAATTTCATTTCGCAAAATAGATTAGTCCTTTCCTGCTTCTCTTTCAATTCCGCAATTTCATTTCAACAAGAGATTTAGTTGCAGTTCAATCTATTTCAGTTTTGTAGGTACAAGAAGAAAAATACAAAAATAGCCAAAAAAGATTTCCTTTCATGCCTAGTAGGAGTAGAGATAAGTCAAAAAAATACTTGCACAACACCCCCCATTGCTTCACACAACCAACCTTCTCTCTTCTTTGATGGCTGTGATTAAGAAGAACCCCTTGGCGAACATCAAGGCATATTTGAAGAACCTCTAGGGGAGAAGAAGAAGGAAACATTCCTCTGGAGAAAATGGCTACAAGCAGAAATGTTTGGAGAAGTACCTTATCCAAAAATGAATTTGCAAATCAGATGGAAGGTTTCAACAGTGATATGAGGCAATTTCTTGCCATGCAACTGGATACCTTACAGATCCAAAAGAAGCAAGAGGAAGCCAAGAGGTCTTTGGTCATATTTTGTCCTAGGTACACTAGAAAGCATCCTAGGAACAAATGTCCAATGCACTCCCTAGAAGTGTGTTTCGTCTATGAAGAGTACCATCCTACGAATCAGTGTCCTTCCTTGCCTAGAATCAAAGCTGCATATCAAAGAGCCAAAGAAGCCACTGAATCACTCTATTATATGAACCAAAGGAGGCTGCATGGACCCATACCCTACTAGCAAGGAATGCAAGGGCCATCCCAGACCTATTATAACCCCTATCAAGCCACTTCCATGCCTTCTTGGGGTCCCCCTACTCATCCTTCCTCGTTCACACCTCCTCCTTGTTCCTTCATAGATCCATATTATGCTCCTCCAGTTGCTCATTCATTTCACTCTTATGATCAGCCACAGCCTCAGTGGAATGCACCTCATCAGGGGTGGAGACCCCAGTACAACACTCCTCTTACTCCTTTTCCTCCACCACCTGCTCAACCAAAACCATCTCCTCCTACTCCACCAAGGCAACCCCAAATGCTTGCCCAACCACAACCCCATCCACATCCATCTCAAATATACACCTCCACTAAACTACCCCTACCACCATTCCCAAAACCATACAATGGAGTAGCTCAACCCAATTGCAAAGCTGAGGCACAACATGTCCAAATGACTCCTCTTGAGCTCAATGATCTTCACCATAACTAAGGAAGAGTATTTCAAAAAAGAGATTATCTTGAAAGCATTGAAGGACCACAACCAGTAAAAGAAGATTCAAAAGAGGATAACAAAGAACCATGGTCTGCACTTGTTGAAGAGAAGATATCAAAAGTAGAGATTGAGAGTGCTCCCTCATGGTTACCATCAAATCCTCCATATACTCAAGAGAAAGATCAACAAAAAGAGGAAGATGTGAAGGTCATGATAGAAGAAGATATGGAGAATGATCCAGATCAGCAAAAGGACCAAGGATATCAGAGCTATATTAAGATATGGTTTCAAATGGTCACTAAGTTGCAACAGTACTCTCTTCCTCAGCTATGCTCGATCCCTTCAAAGTCAAATCATTTGTTCTTTGAAATCCGGATACCTATCAAAGCATGCATTTCGAGTCTCCACATCATTTTGTCTCTATTATCGATGTGCGCATGGCTTCATTGGAAGTATTCTTATACTTGAGAAAGATTTTTTTTTTCAAGTAGGGTAGGGTAGAAAAAAAAAAGAAAAAAAAAAAAAAAATGGAAAAAATGGAAATAAGAGGAAAAATCTAAGGTGAAAACCTCCTCGGAGGCACCTTAGATTGGCTCATTGATTGAAAACCTCCATGATTGGGTCAATGGATTGGAAAAAAAGAGAAAAGAGAAAAGAATAAGATCCTTGGGTGAAAACCTCCCTTGGAGGCACCTAGGGCAGGCAATTAGGGTGAAAACCTCCATGAGGCGCCCTAGTTGTTTTAAAAAAAAAAGAGAAAAAAGAAGAAAAAAGAGAAAAAATAAATCTAATTTCCATTGAATAATTGCAAGTTGCAAGAAGGACATTGTAGGTCAGGAGGATCATTGAAAATAAAGACAGGGGAAGTTCTGGGCCTTCCACAGGAAGCTACAGGCATTTCTACAGGAAGTTCTGTATTTCTATAGGAAACATCCTGTAGAACCTTCAGGCGAGCCAGATTCGATTTTGGAAGGGAATCTAAAGCTTGGAATCTATTGGTTAGGCCTGCAAGCATCCATGTTTCCATTCCCCACCCTTTTCCATCATTTTTTCCACCTCATTGTGCTTCTTTTATGAAAACTGTGTTTTCTACAGGAAGTTCTGTGTCTTCTATAGGAAGCCTACAAACAAGCCAAAATCGATCTCCGAAGAGGACCATAAGGCTAGGAATCTGCCCATGAGGCCTGCAAGCATCCATGTTTCCATCCCTCACTCTTCTCCATCATTATTTCCATCTCATTGTGCTTTTTTCCTCAAAACTGTGTTTTCTACAGGAAGTTCCTGTAGAAATTACAAGAAGCTAAAAATGGATTGCAAAAAGGTAGTTTGGCGAACATGATAGCTTCCTCAAGGGTTCAGAAGTCCTCCTGCAATTTTCAGACTCCTCCTCCATCATCTCCATGCCTGCATCACAACCCAAGCTCAATTTTTCTTTCCATTCAAAAAATTGCAGAATGCCTTGAAACAAAAATACCTAGTGCTGAAATTTGTTTTTTTCATAACTTGCAAACCGTGCATCCATTTACAAAACCGTTTTACAGGGAGTTGTATAGGGATGATAGCAACATACCCAAGCAATTTTAGCCAATTCCAGTGCACGGTTTCTAAGAAATCAGCCTCCATCACCTTCAGCCATTTTTGCATTTTCTCCATATCCGTGTATCCATTTCAAAACTGGTTTCATGGGGAGATGCATATGGATGATAGTAACCTACTCAAGCTGTTTCAGCTGATTCTGATGCACGGTTTCCGAGAAATTGATCTCTGTAATCTTCATCCATTTCCCATTTTTCGCAAAATTTGTGCATCCATTGATCGCAATTTTGCTATGGGAGGTGCATAATGATGATAGGAACATGATCAGCAAGTTTTAGATCAATCTGGTCTATCGTTTGGGAGCAATGGCGAAAACAAATTTATGTCTTGTGAAAATTGAGCAGCAGCAGCTTGAGGGTGCAGATTTGAACGTGGAAACAAATTCTTGTAGTGTAGATCCGACTAGAGGACACCTGCACAAGGAAAACAACCATGAATCAGCAACCAAGCCATCATGCAACCACAAAAACCAATGCATGTAGCAAATGAAAGACCATAGCACCTCACAGCAGCCATTCGACTTCTAGGTATATGACTAAACCTCGTTCCTCTGATTGCATGAATGTAATTTGGAAACTACATGAGCAATGAGATGCTGGTGATTAAAAAACTCGGTGGCCAGCTAACTAGCCACCCTCATCCAGTTCTCTAGCGCTCAGCCAGAATCATGCAGAATGCATGTACAGGTAACTCACGTGAAATAAAAAAAAAAGCAGGTAGTGGTGATTGTTTAAGCTTCAGCATGATTGATGGACGTGATTACAGGTAGAGAACAAACAGTAGAGAACAAACAGTTAAACACTACAGTGGGGATCAACAGTCTGCATGAGGCCAATGTGCAGTGGCCAGCTCACCCTCCGTCAATGGAAATCTCCATAAAACAGCCGATCGAACTCTCACCTCTGTTGTTTACAGTTTATCATCATGTTTGCAGCTGCAACAAGCTCCATACTAGCTCCATAGCAGCAAACCAATCTTTCTCGACCATTTTTAAAACGCTCCTGCTTATCGATGTTCTACAGGAACATGTTCTATAGGAAAGTACAACAAAGCCTTCCAGAGCAGAAAAGTCCGAGTTTTTCTTCATCAAATTTGGAGCTTGAAGAGAGGTAGGCTCAAAAATACCATTCCCATGCACGATACTTCGAAAGGTGGTGAACTAGCTTGTTTGAAGTGAGGAAAATTAAAACCAGTCTACTTGTGGGTCAAGAATGGTGGTTTGCTTATATGATACACATAATTTCTTTTAAATGGTGCTGCGTTGTACTCACCTCCATGATTCCTGTTAACAAACTCTCCCCACTATTATGACAAACCACTGTAAAGCTCACCTATCCATGTATCAATTTTTGTGTGACTCTTATATGATTGGTACAAAAATCTGCTTTGCACTCTGTCTGTGAGAGCTTCATTCCCTTTGAAAAGTCGAAGTCTTGGGCGGCAACAGTATTTTAACCAGAGAATTGTTGAAAGGGGGAGATACAAACAGCAGAGAAACCCTAACCTGAGAACCAATGGGGAAAACCACATCTGAATTTCTAGTCTAACCAGAGCTCAAGCCAGAAACAGGGTATCTTCACCATGCGTGGAGGGTTTATCAGAAAGGAACCCTCAGATTCTAAGAAATTGAGAGAAACTCCTGAGGTGGTAGACCTGTTTACCTGTGCAAAGTGGATGACCTTATGTGATAAAATCCAAGGTCACGATGATGAAGTAACATACGAGTTCCTAAGGTCCCTACAGCCCAAATCAAAAACATTGGCAACTGTAAATTTTAGGGGATTGACCTTGAAACTCACCCCACAACTCCTTAGCCCGGTCACTGAATTGCCATTAGGGATGCCCTGGGATAAAGAGGAAAGGAAATTGGGACAAAAAACTAAAAAGGAATTCTTCCTACCAGAAGAACAATTTTCAGAGGATAAAATTGGGGTTTGGAGAGCTAGCTTATAGCCATTTTGGAGTGAGGTCAGCCTTCAAATTATGAAATATATTACGTGTGAGGGGAAACTTAGTATTATGTATGGGTATCACTTCTACTTGTTAATTGAGCTCAGGCATAATATGGATTTGCCCTCAGAACAAAAATTGAGCATCCCACACTTCCTCCTGCAGTCATTGATTGACTGTGGCACAAGACTAAAGGAGGGAACACCAGACCAGCTAGCTCAACATGGGCTTATCAAGCTCCTCGTTGAAGATGCCCTCCGTACTTATACTATCCCTATCTACTGGGCGATTTTCCATAATATGACCAAGAATGATGATATCTAGACTCTGGGAGAAGAACTCACATCATCCAGCAGTGAGGAGAAGGAACATATTGAGGCGGAGAAGAAACCTAAAGGTAAGGAAGCTAAGGGTAAGAAAACCTAGGACATGCCATCACAGGAAAAGCCACAAGAACAACAAAAGGAAAAGCAAGAAAAAGGACAAGATGTTGAGGCCAAAGCTGGGAGTAAAATAAAAACACCAATGCCAAGGGAGAAACAATTGCAAACTCGGGTAGAGAAGACTGAAAGGATGCAAACAACAGCCAAGGCAACCATAGCACAAGTCAAAGAGAAGGCACCCCCAGCCAAGCAAGCCCAATTAGGGAAAACTGGTTCTACAAGAAGCCAACAGACTGTTTCTACAAGAAGCTTGAAAATTGCTTCTACAGGAAGCTAGAAAATGGCCACTACAGGACTTTCTACAGGAAGTCTGTGGAAAGGGAAGCAAAGGAGAAATTGGTCGAGATTTTAGCTAGGGAGGCAGTAGCTGTACTGGCCACCCTAAGCACACCCCCCCAGCAGAAGGAGAAGCGAAAGAGGGAGCTTCCACTATATTTTAAGGCAAGAAGGAGCATGCAGATAAGAACTAGCAGACCCCAACCATAGTCAAAGGAGCCAATTGTCATTAAGAACACAACAGCGAAACAAAAGGAGGAGTCTTCTTCAAAGAGATCCATCATCTATGAATGAGGAAGCCAAAAGCCTTCACTTAGAGAGAGACAGTTAAGATGATGGACTCAAAGACAGTTCTATAGGAAGATGAGACCGTTCTACAGGAAGTTGAGAATTTTGTAGGAAAAGGAGCACAGGCAGTGGGAAGAAGCAGAGAGAAAACAAGGTTTCATGACCGATAAGAGGAAATCACTTCAGAAGCTTGGCATGACAGGGAGGCCACCATAGCCATTAAAGATGAAAAGATATATTAGTTGCTCAGAGGATGAGCAACACTTTCAGTAGGGGGGTGATGATGAGCCCCAAAAATGGATAATTATATGGGCTCATTCAGCCTCCTAATTCGACTTAATCCACCATTCTCATTATTTTATTACATGTTTTTAATTATATTTATGCTAATAGAGTGAATTGGGTTAGTCATTATGCCAACAAGTCTAATGTGCGTTTTGTGTAGTCTTTTTGGTCAATTTGGAGACAAAATCAAAGGTTTAAATGAGCACTTGGCAGCCAAATTCGTGGAGAGTATTTTTAGGAAGGTGTCCCCTTCATTTATGGGCCCTTACCTTGAATTCTCCACCATCAGATCAGAGTTCAAGGGCCACCAAATCAATTATCACAAGGGCAGCCAAGCAAGTCAAGTAGGACTACTGTTAGCTGCAAGTTTTGGGCAACCGAGTTCCTAAAGTTTAGGAGGACTGTTGGGGTCCTCAATTTGTATAAATAAGAAGGCTTAAGGCCTCACTTTGGTTAGCCAATAGTTATTCATTTTGTAGGCATAAGTTAGCTAGTTTGTAGTTCGATTTTAGTCAATAGATTATCTTTGCATTTCAGCACCTTTTCAAGCTTTCCCTTGTGGACAGTTTTTGATGTAACTCTTCTTTTATTGCTCAATAAAGATGAATCCAGCTTTGCACCAACTCTAAATCTCTCTTAGGAGGCTGTCTCTCTTGGGGTTGGGCCCATCTCAAGTGCCCAGTACCTCCTTTGTTTACTTTCATGTGTCTTTCTTGCATTCCTAAAATAAAATCTCCTATTTAGATTTAAATATTGTTTTGTTATTTAGATTGCTTTTGATGATTAAAGTAGCTTTTCATGTTCAGATTTGTTTGATAAGTCAATAACAAGGAAAAAGCTCCAGAAAAAGGGCCAACAAGCACCTTTGGTTTCACCTCTCCCTCATTGGATCAGGGGCTCAAATTGAAGTAACCGTGCTGTCCCAACAAAAACACTAGTTTGCTTTACCATGCAATCCTTAGTGTACTGTTTTCATTTGTAGAAGTTAGTTATGTGTTCAGATCTCTGAAATGTTTTATTGCATAGTTGATATACATGGTTTTATTTCAAAATAAAACTGTTGTTCATTCACTTTGTTGTTAGTTAGATTAGATTAGCTAGGACTTTGATTACTTGTAAGACTTTGTTGATTCAGTTGAATGTACACTGTGCATAGCATCTCTACCACTCTTTCATCCACCTATGCTTCATCAGAGCCAACTGTTCCATCTCATAACTAGGTTCCTTGTCTCACATCTGTCATTTTGCCTACGTAACCCTACCTTTTTGTGTAATCATTGTTTCAGCCTTCTTTCAGCCAAGTCAGCATTCTACACCTTCTCACCACTCCATCCACCAGTCCCTGGGTCACTCCATGCCCCTATCCTACCTCCATATCCATTCATGCATCTTTCCTCACTCACCCATCCTCTAAAATCCAATTTTTAAACATCTTGTAGAAAATCACAGAACATCCTGTAGAAATTCTAGAACATCCTGTAGAACCCCTGCAGACTTCCTGTAGAAGCTCACGAATGAGGTTTCTTGATAGACAAACTCTGCGAAACTCTTTGGAAGGATGATAGGGACCCCTTAGGCCCTCTCTGAATCTTCCCAACCTCTTCCAAGCCTTTCCTCTCACTGATCCACCTCTGCACAGTCAAAAACAGTGAAAGCACATGCATGATAATTTTGACAACCTATTCAAATATACAAAAAGATGTTTTTTTCTCAGATGTTACTATAAACAATGTAAACTTTGAAATGGGAACTATAAACTCAAAATTGAAACTCTGGCCCAAAAACCCCAAAAAAACATCAAAAACAGTGCTAAAAACGAAAAGTTTGTATACTGGAATGATGTTTTTTTTTTTAGGTGCCAATTTTGAACGTGTTTTAAAAATGGCGGTGACTACGAAATTTACTACGAAATTTTCGTGCAAAATATAGCTTCAAAACGAAAGTGATGCTACTGGAATAACATTTTTTTTTTAGGGTCAATTTTCAAACTTTTTAAAAAATGCTAATAAAACCAATTTTTTATGTCTCAAAAAAGTTAATTTTTAAGGAAAAAACACATTAACGTTTTTGGTAGAATATCATTTTTCTTTCCTAAGTATAAATTTAACATGTTTTCAACCACACCATTCTAGATACAAAAGAAATTGGAATTTTTTCAACTATAAAATTAAAAAACCATGACATTATGAACAAAGTATATCACTCAATGAAATCAAAAGTCTTTATTTGTATACTGAATAAAACAGACATTATATCTCTAATTTGATATTGCATTGTAGATATTTAAACAATAAAATTTATCATACTTAAGACATAATCCAACAACATAAAAATGCTTCATAACTTCTCATTTAACAACATATGGAAAACATTAATTTTATTTGAAGATATGATGCATACATCAGTTATATAATCTGTCTTAAACAATTATTCAAAATCACTCATATTTTCTTGCACACCATCACAATTCACATCTTCAAATGAGTGATTGGATGTTGACGAAGATGTTCCATATTCTTCTCTTTCATCAACTAGTGCCCCATCTGAGTCCACATGCATGCCCAACATTCCAGGTTTCAACATCAATGTCATGTTGAAGTGAAAGAATTTTTTGATTTTCATATTTGAGGAACCACTCTCATGCTTGCAATCAAAGGGTCATGTTGTTGAGTTTAATTAATGCCATGTTGAAGTGAAAGAATTTTTTTATTTTCGTTTCTGAGGAACCACTGTAATGCTTGCAATGCTTGCAATTAAAGGGTCATGCTGTTGAGTTTAATTAATGCCATGTTGAAGTGAAAGTTTTTTTTTATTTTCGTATTTGAGGAACCACTCTAATGCTTGCAATCAAAGGGTCATGTTGTTGAGTTTAATGGAAGGATTATTGGAATTATCTTCATCACTTCTTTCTTATATGTTTAGATATTTTCGAAAGAGCCAAGTTCCTATCAGGAAACATGTTTGAATGTATTTTTGCTTTCTGGTTTCAGGAAACATGTTTGAATGCATCCTTGCTTTCATTGAGAAAAAAAGATACAGGTGTTAAAAAACAAATCTATGAACTTGTTGCAATCTCTGGCTTCAAGAAAGTTGTGTGGATCAGTACTACTACGACAATTAACATGAAATTAATTATTATACTGAACTGTAAAATAAACTTCTTTGCTCAATACATTTCTAACTTAATTACCAACTATATATACATAAAATCACTATTACTTATTTTTCAGAGTAATCTTCAAATCATTAATATAAGTGAATCCAATTAGTCGACTTTTCATCCCTAGTGATTTTCAATTATTTTGTAACTACTCTTCAAACCGTTAATATAAGTGAATCCAATTAGTCGACTTTTCATCCTAGTAATTTTCAATTATTTTTTTAATGATTTTTAAAGTGGATGAATTCCTTTAATTTATTTGAGAGATCGAATTAACAACAGACTAGTGTTCCTGCTTGAAAGACATTAAAACTGAAATAACTAAGGTGGATTTTGGAAATTTGAAGGGTTTTAATGTTCACTAACTTGAGGCATACAAAACTGATTATATTTTTTATAAAAAATATCAACAACGTTAAAATTGTATTTTTATGCTACAGCTTTACCTGTTATAAACTTGATATGAGTGAGATACGTGTTGTGGGAAGCTCTGCATTCCCCATATTCTTTACTCATCCAAGGGACATCACGTGCATGTTGAAATTTATAATTTGATCCACATTGAAACAAAGTAATACTGGTAATACTGGACTCCCGAGTGGTCAACAAGGTTTGGTGCACACATTAAATGTCTACACATGCTCCCCACATGGTATCTAGTTTTATATACAGTTTCCCATAAATATCTTAATTTATAAAATATAGATTAAGCCTATAACATTATTATTTTAATATTGAAATTTTATCCAATATTATTAACATAACTGAGACGCAACTTAATTAAATAACAAAATAAACACGCATCATAATCATATTAATTAACAAATCACCATGATATTATTTAATAGTTTCTTGTTTTAGTCTAAAATATAATAAATATAGTAAGATATTATTAAGTTCGAATCCATAATAAACATTTTAAAGTAATAGATGAAATAGGATACATGACTTTTTTGCGGTAAAAGATAGATGAAAAATGCTGATATAATATTCAATAAATTAATTAATTAATATTGAATATTATATTTTAGGTGGATGGAATTCTATGATTAATTAATAAATTGTTTTATTCTTTTATATGGAATGGCGTTGTTTACGGAGGTATTACATTGCATTATGAGTTATGTCAATAACTTAATATTAAATATTATATTTTAGGTATATGGAAATTTTATAATTAATTAATAAATTGTATTATTTTTTTATATAGAATGGCGTTGTTTAGCAGGTATTAAATTGCATTATTAGGTATGGGAATAAGCTTGATTTCATAAAAGTTTAGTGTAATTTATAGATTAAATAGATTTTTTTACTAGAATTTGGTAAAAATAATTTCAAGAATAGAATGCGTATTTGTCATGTTTAAAATGTATTTTTGAATATATAAATAGATTCAGCACCCTAAAAAATCCCTGAGACACCAATTCTACAAATTAAACATAAGTTTCTAAATATCTTGAATTAAATATAAGTTTCTAAATATCTGTGCCAAATTTTGCCGAAAATCAACCAGAAAAAATGTAGTGAAAATTAGACTACAAATTTAAATTAAATATATTTGATCATGTTTGTTTGAGCGTAGTTTAATGGGTGATTGAATGTCAAATCTGTGAAAACTGAGAAATCAGAAATTCACTTAGATTGTGCACAAGTTACCCATCAAGCTTGTGATTTCAATAA
>APFE030643469.1:0-22362 GCA_000404065.3 Pinus taeda
AAAAACATTATAAGCATAGGTGCCCAAAGGACAAGTAAAAGTGGTTTTTTCCTGGTCCTCTAAGGCTATCCTAATCTGGTTGTAGCCACTAAAACCATCAAGAAAAGAGAATGATGATTTCCCAGCTAGTGTGTCGAACACTTGGTCAATAAATGGTAGTGGGAAATAGTCTTTGAGGGTGGCTTTGTTCAATTGTCTGTAGTCAACACAAATCCTCCACTTACCATTTTTCTTGGGCACTACGACCAATGGGGATACCCACTGACTGTCAGAGATAGGATAGATAAAATTGACTCTTAACAGTTTGTGTAATTCCTCTCTAACAATATCCTGAAGCATGGGATTCATTCATCTCTGCGATTGCCTCACCGGTTTAACATTGTTATCTATATAAATATGATGAGTGCATGTTTCAGGGTGGATTCCGTGCATATCGGTGTAGTCCCAGGCAAATGCCTTCTGGTATTCTCTCAATAGTTGAATCAATTTCTCTTCATGAGATGAGTCTAGGTGAGTGCCAATATTCAAAGTTTTTCCTGGACTAATCTCTATGGTCTTACTCCGTGTGTTTGTGATGGATTGGATAGGGAAAATGTTGTGAAATGTTGTTTGCAAAGAATGAATGGTGCATGTTTCCTGAAAATTTTGTGCTATAAGTTCATCTGCAGCATGGTATTGATCATTCCTCAATTCCTTGGACACATCAGGTTGAGAGAGGAACAATTCTACCAAATCATCATTATCATGTTCTTGAAAATCATAGATTTGGTTGATGTTGAAAACAGATTGAGATTTTACCTTATCATTGTATTTATCATCAAGCCATAAATTGTGTGCTGCTGCTGGTGATTGTGCTGATGGGTAAAAGTGAGGTTTTTTCTTTCAGTTCCTCGTGAGATGATCATATTACCCGATCGACATCCTATGAATGCATCAATAGTTGCTAACCATGGTCTACCAAGGATGATAGGGTGTCCTCCTAAATTGGATTTTGGTTGAAGAACTAAAAAATCCACTGGATACTCCCAAGAGTCTAGTGAAACAATTATGTCCTCCAAAATCCCTTCAAGAATCACTTTAGACCTATCAGCAAGCTCTAGAACAATTGTTGTGTGCTGCAAGTTTGTGAGTTGGAGGGTTTTCATGGTTTCAAGAGTCATCACATTTATGGCAGCCCCAAGATCAATTAAAGTGTTTGGAATATGTATGTTGTTAATGATTGTAGTGACTCTGGGAATACCAGGATCAACATACTTTTCCATTGAAATGGTGTTTGTCATAAGGCCAGCTAAATGTCCAATAACATGAATGTTTTGTGGATCAAATCTTTTCCTAGTAGGCTTCTTAAGGCACAATTCTTTGATGGCTTTAGTATATATGGGAATGTCTTTTATGGCTTGTAGTAGCGGAATTTTTATGTAGACTTCTTTAGCTCATCTAAAACATCAAACTGTGGTATAGACATGGGAAGTTTTGTTTGGACCAATTGGTCTAGAAAAGGTGGTGGAAGTGTAGTGACAACACTTTGGGCCTGATGAGGCCACCTGGGAAGATGAAGATCTCATGAAAAAGGCTTACCCAAGGTTGTTCACGGCCGAAAGACATCAGGACGATTTCCAATTTCAAGAGGGGGAGATGTAATATCTCCATAATGTTTTAAATATTTTATTTACCATAGTGAAAACAAACTAAAGGATGATGGTTATTATTTGTTTGAATTAATTAATATTTTTATTTTATTGAATGAAAATGAGAAATGATTTCCTAGTGAAGAGGATATCATGTGACTTCTGAGGAGGGAAGTTAAAAGAAACAGTTGTTGGGACCCTAACTACCTCCCCTAACCGTGGAGGGCTTCCAGGAAAAGAAAGTGATGGGAGGAAAAAAATTGCGTTGTAGAGACAGGTAGTGGAAAAGGGGAAAAATATTGCTATGTCTGGTGATGATCAGACAGCAAGGGCGCAGAGCGTGAGAAACCTGCAAAATACTGTATGTCTTTGAGCAAGCTAGGGGGAGATTTGGTCTCGAAAGACAATCTCATGGTCGGGTGGTTTGACTAGTTACAGAATCAGAGGTGACCTCTTCCTATGGAGTTACTTACTTGGAAGCAACTTAGGTATGAGGTACCAACTGAAGACTGTGCTAATATTTGAACTGAATTAGAAGTGTTACTCTTCTGCAAGCAACAGGTTCCTAGAGTTTATAATCGAAATAGATATAACAAGTTTCAGATACTTTCTTTATATACAGAGTTTACTATTTTCGAAAGATACTTGTAGCAAGTTCAACTGTCAAGGTGTGTCATTCTCATTTAAGAAATTAGTTTATATGCTTTGTTTAAAAAAAAACTTTGTTCAGAGTGGATAGTTGATTTCTATTTTGTTGAAAAACTTCGTTCCGACAGTCTAAAGATTGCTAGTAGAATAATTATGTTGCAAAGAAAAATTATAATTCTTTTACAGTTCCATTCAATGCGGAAATGAAAGATAAGACCACAGTAATGAAAAACAAATTAGGCCACCTTGGCTAATGTATTTTCAACTATCAGAAAAATGTAGAAGCAGATTAACCATGTTCTGGAGCGGATAACAAGTTATGGGTATGCGAAAGAAGGGTCGCTCTGCCCCGTGGTCAGGGTTATGAACCGCGGATGAGTCCAAGAATCCCTGAGTCCAAAGCATAACAGTGGAACCTTGTCGGGTCATAAATGAACCTTTCAAGGGATGAAACCCTCGTGATTATAAAGCCATAGGATTTGCAAAACACAAGGCAATCTTATAAAAGAAATTGGTGCTGAGGGAAAACATTAACACATTGACCCTGTATGAACAAGCTCCGATATTTACAAACCCGAATCGCGCACAGTAAGAATAAAGCAAAAAACCAAAATGTGGTTATCAAAAGACTCTATATCTGACATTCAATTTCATAGGTAAAGAACATAACTCTATGCAGGTCGAGGCCACATTTCAATGTAAAATACATAGTTTCAATGCAATACTTCTTTGAAATTTGAACAGTCCCAACAAATATTTGCGCAAGCATAAAAGAATGACAAAACAAAGGTATTAAATTTATACAACAGAGAAAAGGGTCTGATGCAGGTGGGCATAGTCCCAGCTATGCACCAGGTCATCCACATAATAACTGAGAAAATTCTATACAGTTCTTCAACTTCGAAATTCCAGTGTAATTACAAAAATAATAAACTAGCCAGAGTCTAGATATTCCCTGTGCAGCAGAAAGCACCGAGTTCGTAAAGGGAACAACGCCGTTTATTAATAAATCTTACATAAAAGAAAACCCCAGAAGGGAAGATCCTTCGACAAACTTGGGGAAAACCTCTTGAAACCCTAACCATTTGATTATGTATGTTGTCATTAAGACCGAGAAGCCATATAATATGTAGAGTACCGAGACCCAAACATCACCCTAAACCTTAATCCTTCAGCTCGAGGGCACCAGGCCGGGATGAACTCTTACCTGGAAACCCTTAAAGCCCAACACTGTAGGAGCACCTCTCCACAAGTTGTAGCCGAGAGATTCGAGGCAGTCAACAGGCATCCTGCATGGTATCATAGCCATAAGGTATTCGATTAATGCGATTGATAAAACAAATACACAATAGCTGAGACATCCAAGAAAAACGTACAATGCCAGGAAGCTCCAACCCAAACATTTCTTACCCGGGAGATGTCGAAACTGCCACTGAAGGAGAACCTCTTCTTCTGAAATAGTTAAGAGCCATAGATGTACCCAGAACATCCTATGAGCAGCATGAACCCACATAAAAAGAAAACATGATTAGAGCAACTGGTGAACATGTAGCACTTCCAGCTATGAATGTTTAATAAGGTAAGCATGTAATAGCTCTACGGAAACACAATTTACCTAAAAGGTCTTGTCCGCTGCCAAACCCTGAGTCTGAACAATACTGACAACTTGAACGTAATTCTATGCGTCCAGTATACTAGAGCTACTAATGGAAGGGTCAAACTAGAGCAGGCTTCGTAGGAGAGCTGCCAAGCAAATGAGGTCAATCTCATTGCATTCCAAAGAAGAGGTAAGTCCTCAGAAGGTCGCTATCGTCAGATTGCGGGAGATATTATGCACCGTTGATGAGGGCGGGGTTTCCAAGTGGGTTGATGAGACTGGACCGCCGCCCAGGCCACATATAGGACGAAGCGGGTAGAGTTAATAACATTTGCAGTAGGCATGGCAAGCCACGTGATGGCAGAAGCATAAAACATAGATTGGATTCTATTTTCAAGCCGCGTATACCACCAAGCATGAAACCAAACCCTCGGAATTAAAGTGTGTATTAATGACACTAGTACAATAGTGATTACAACAAAATCTAGAGCTGCGTGTATACCAAGAATTCAATCTTGTGGAGAAACTTTATAGTTACAGTAAAAAAAAATTATGAGGTATGTAATTTCTATAATTTAATAAGGTGGAGTCCTTACAAGTGGTATCAGAGCCAAGTTTCAAAAACTATGGCCTCGAGAAATAAATAGATAAAGTATATTCATTTTATTTCCATTTCTATTGTGTATTTAAAGAAAAAAAAACAGTTAATGCATTAACCCTTCTTCTGTTACTTTTCTTATGTTAAGTACAGGAAAATAGAAGACCGCCAATATGAGAAGAGCAGACAGTGTTTCACATAGGTTTGTGGTGGGTTAGGGACCTGCAACAGGCCCTGAAAATAACCCAGAATTATGGGTATAGCTTGGAGAGGAAACTCACAATACGAATCTAGCAATATTAGAGACAGTATAGGAGTTGAAAAATGAAATGGCCTGATTGTAGGAGGATAATGCGAGGTTAACCATGGAAAAGGAAAGGATTATAAAGAGCCTATCTGATAAGCAAAATCAACAACCGCTAAATCCCAATGCTGAGCAACAAAGGGTGTCGGAGGAGCAGAATTACCACACAAAACCAGAACAGTCAGAAGGAAGGGAGGAAGAACGAGAAGAACGATCTGATAATGCTTCCGAGCAACAGACATTAAAAAGGCAATGGAAAGAGTTGCAAGGGTAGTTTCGTAAGATCAAACTGTCAAACTTTGATGGAGAATTGGAGGAAGAAGCCGAGGCATGGTTGATTAATATGAACAAATACTTCCAGTTATATGAATACGATCACAACCTCAAGGCACAGTTGGGAATTTTCCAATTACAGGGAAAAGCCACCTTGTGGTGGAAAGAAGTTAAGATTGTAAGAGGAGTAAGCGAACAGAATATAACTTGGGAAAAACTTCAAAAATAATTTAAGGAAAGATACCTAACCGAATGTTTTTACGACGAAAAAAGCAAGAGAATTCCATGACCTACAACTGGGACAACAAACTATGGATGAGTTTATCACTTGTTTTACTTCATTGCTCTATTATGTGCCTTATATTCGAGAGGAAAAGGCTAAAGTATAGAGGTTCGTCAGTAGTTTACCTTTGAACATGAGGGAAAGAATTGAGTTTGACAATCCAAAAACGAAGGATGAGGTAATATGTAAAGCTAGAATTTGTTACCAGCAAAGTAAATAGAAGGAAGAAATCTCGGGTAAAAGGTGGATTGATAAGAGAAGCAACAAGTTGGCTGGAAATAATAAAGGAAATCGAGGTGGTGGTAACAAGGGATTTGCCAAAGGGAAAAACAACAGAATATACAGAAGAATCCGCTCAGGTCAAAGCCAACCAATGAGTCCAGAATCAATGAACAACCTGGAAAAATAGACAATGAAGGGATAGCAAGGCCTCGAGTGCAATGTTGGGGCTGCGGTGGGCCTCATTACGTTAAAAACTATCCTCAACGAAAGGGAACCGAATAGGTTTCCTAGATCTATGAATCATCTACAGTCGGCGATGTAGGACATAGTTTACCAAGGATTAATGTTGCCTTGGAAGATCATCAGGCGAAGTACCAGCCGACCATGGTGGAATTTCAAGGTAAGATCTTAGACCTTGTTGTAACTGTTTTAATTGATCATGGAGCTACATTAAGTTATATTAGTCCTAAGGTTGTGGAGGATTGTAAATTGCAGCCTATTAAATTTAAGGACCCTTGGCTAGTACAGCTGGCAATAGGAGCAAAGAGACAAGTGCTTGCTAAGGTCAATAACTGCCCTTTAAAGATAGCAAGACAGCCAGTGATGGCAGATTTAAACGTGCTTCCCCTTGGTTCATATAATGTACTGATTGGTATGGATTGGTTAGAAAAACAATGATCCATAATTAACTTTAAAAAAAACACTATCTGTTACAAAGATGAGCTTGGAGGAAGGAAAGAGATGCAAGGAATTAAGCGGCCAGTGTAGATTCGGCCAATAACCACCTCTCAATTAGCAAAATGCATTAGGAAAGGATGTCAGATTTATGCCATCCAAGTGGGTTATGCCAACTCGAAAAATAAAATAGCCACATTGGAAAACATTCCTATGATACAAGAATTTTCTGATGTGTTTCCGGAAGAGATTCCCAGACTGCCACCCAAGAGAGACATAGACTTTACTATCGAGTTGGTACCAGGGGAAGCCGCGGTATCCCAAGCACCCTACAGAATGAGCACACCAGAATTGACAGAGTTAAAAATGCAATTACAAGAGCTATTAGACAAAAACTACATTCGCCCCAGTGTGTCCCCTTGGGGAGCCCTGGTATTGTTCTTTAAGAAGAAAGACGGGACCCTTCGCATGTGTATGGATTATCGTCAATTGAATAAATTGACAATCAAAAAATAAGTATCCTCTACCCCGTATTGATGAACTTTTTGATCAAGTAAAAGGAGCAACGGTATTCTCCAAGATTGATTTGTGATCAAGGTATAACCAAATTAGGATTAAAGAAGAAGACATAGCAAAAGTTGCTTTTAGAACACGATATGGTCTTTATGAGTTTGTGGTGTTACCCTTTGGGTTAACCAATGCCCCCACAACCTTTATGTGTTTAATGAACATCATATTTCATCAGTGTTTGGATAAGTTTGTGCTTATTTTTATTGATGATATACTGATATAGTCCCGAACTATGGAGGAGCATAAGGAGCACCAAATTGGTACTGCAAACCCTCTCAGAACACCAGTTATATACCAAGTTCAGCAAGTGTGATTTCTTTAAAGAACAAATACAATATTTGGGACATATAATCACTAAAGAAGGGATCGTGGTGGATCTCAAAAAGATAAGGAACATAATGGAATGGTCGGTACCAAAGGATGTGGCAGACATCAAATCCTTCATGGGATTAGCAGGTTATTACAGACGGTTTGTAGAAGGATTTTTGAGAGTAGCTTATCCTATCACTTTCTTACATAAAAAGGGAAGAACTTTTAGGTGGACCCCAGAATGCAAAAAGAGTTTTGAACAACTTAAGCATCTGCTCACCACCGCACCCATTCTAAGCATAGCCGATCCTAGTAAAGATTATGTGGTGTGCACGGACACAAGGAAGGAGTAGGAGGTGTGTTAATGCAAGAAGGGAAGGTAATTACTTACGAGTCAAGAAAATTAAAAGAGCATGAATAGAAATATTCCGCTTATAATTTGGAGTTGGCATCGGTCATTCATGCTTTAAAAATGTGGCGACATTATCTTATGGGAAGAAAATTTTTATTATTGACAGACCACCACAGTCTGACCAATTATTTTAGCCAGCCCACCTTAAACGCTAAGCAAGTACAGTGGGTGGACTTCTTAAGTGGCTTTGATTTCGAGATCAAGCATTTGAAAGGGAAAGAGAACCGGGTGGTGGACGCTTTGAGTCGAAAATTACAATGTCTATATGAGATTTCTTATAGTAAAGGGCAAAGCACCTTCGAAGAAATGATTAAGAAGGCAGCAGAACAAGATACTGCATATCAACAAATAAAACAGCAAGCGCAACACTCAACCAACAAGGAAAATTGGCAAGGTTATGCTATGGATGTTGTTGGAATGTTGTATTATAAGAAAAGGTTGTATGTGCCTAATCAAAACAGCATTAAAAACCTGATTTTGAATGAATTTCATAAGAGCCACTATGCTTGACACCCGGGGTATCAGAAAATGATCATTGCGCTCCATAAAGAAGATTATTGGCTAGGTATGAAGAAAGATATGGCTGAATACTTGGCACATTGTCTAGAGTGCCAACAAATTAAAGCAGAACACCAACAACCTGCAGGGTTATTACAACCATTTCCCATTCCGGAATGGAAGTGGGAAACCATTTCTATGGATTTCATAACGGGTTTGCCCGAGTCAAAGAAAAATAATGACTCCATCATGCTGGTGGTGGACAAGTTAAGTAAATCAACGCATTTTATACCTGTGCAATCTACTTACAGAGTTGTGAAGATCGCCCATGTTTTTATGCAGAATATATTTAGGCTGCATGGGTTACCAAAAAAAATAATTCCAGACCGTGATGTAAAATTTACATCGATCTTTTGGAAAACATTGCTTGAAGAATTGGTGACTCGGTTGAATTTCAATACAGCTTATCACCCTCAGACTGATAGACAAACAGAACGGGTGAACCAGGTGGTGGAAGACATGTTAAGGGCATATGTAATGCAACAACCAACCAAGTGGGAAGATTATATGCACTTGGTCAAGTTTTCGTACAATAATGGATATCATACATCATTGCAAATGAGCCCATTTGAAGTATTGTACGGGCGGAAGTGTCCCACGCCCTCAAGCTGGGGTGGACCGGAAGACAGATTGATGTTAGGTCCCGAAATGCTTAAGGAAATGGAGGAAATGGTTAAGAAGGTACGGTCCAATTTAAAGGCAGCTTAGGATAGGAAAAAGAACTTTGTTGATTGGAAAAGTAAGTTTAAGGAGTATCAAGTCGGTGATCATGTGTATGTGAGAATTCGAGCAAAAACGAGCACATTGCAATGGAGTGGGTGGACTAAGTTGGCACCCCGATTTTTTGGACCTTTTCAAGTCTTAGCAAGAATTGGGCCGATAGCATACCAGCTCGCTCTACCGAGTCATATACGGGTCCACAATGTCTTCCATGTTTCCGTGTTAAAAAAATATGTTTATGATCCTAAGCATGTAATCAGATGGCAGGGTATATAGGTAAGAATTATCTCCGGTAGATCAATCTAAATGTTTAAAAAAAAACTAATTTAGGATGTTGCATGTTTCAGGTCGAATCAGAAGGAGAAATCTTAGTCGAGCCGCTGAACATCCTCGATCGGAGAGAAGTAATGTT
Source organism: Pinus taeda (assembly GCA_000404065.3). Lineage (NCBI taxonomy): Eukaryota > Viridiplantae > Streptophyta > Pinopsida > Pinales > Pinaceae > Pinus > Pinus taeda. Next base: position 9,210 of record APFE030643469.1, read on the forward strand.
GCGGAAACGAGCTATTACCCAAGTTAAAATGTAGTGGCAGCACTTTGGGCCTAATGAGGCCACCTGGGAAGATGAAGAGCTCATGAAAAAGGCTTACCCAGGGCTGTTTATGGCCGAAAGACATCGGGCCAATGTCCAATTTCAGGAGGGGGAGATGTAATATCACCAGAATGTTGTAAATATTTTATTTACCATAGTGAAAACAAACTGAAGGATGATGGTTATTATCTGTTTTAATTAATTAATATTTTTATTTTATTGAATGAAAATGAGAAATGATTTCCTAGTGAAGAGGAGATCATGTAACCTCTGAGGAAGGAAGTTAAAAGAAACAGTTTTTGGAACCCTAACTACCTCCCCTAACCGTGGAGGGCTTCCAGGAAAAGGAAGTGAGGGGAGGAAAAAAATGCGTTGTAGAGACAGGAAGTGGAAAAGGGGAAAAAGCTTGCTATGTCTGGTGATGATCAGATAGCAAGGGCGCAGAGCGCGAGCAACCTACAAAAGACTGTATGTCTTTGAGCAAGCTAGGAGGGAGATTTGGTATCGAAAGGTAATCTCATTGTCGGGCGGTTTGACTAGCTACAGAATCAGAGGTGACCTCTTCTTCTAGGGTTACTTACTTGGAAGCAACTCAAGTATGTGGTACCAACCGAAGACTGTGCTAATATTTGAACTGAATTAGAAATGTTATTCTTCTGCAAGCAACAGGTTCCTAGAGTTTATAACCGAAATAAATATAGCAAGTTTCAGATACTTTCTTTATATACAAAGTTTACTATTTCCATAAGATACTTGTAGCAAGTGCAACTGTCTAGGTGGGTCATTCTCATTTAAGAAATTAGTTTATATTCTCTATTTAAAAAAAACTATGTTCAGAGTGGAAAGTTGATTTCTATTTTGTTGAAAAACTCCATTCTGATAGTCTAAAGATTGCTCGTAGAATAATTATGTTTCAAACAAAAAATTATAATTCTTTTACAATTCCATTCAATACAGAAATGAAAGATAAGACCATAGTGAGGAAAAAAGAACTAGGCCACTTGGGCTAATGTATTTTCAAATATCAGAACTATATGATAATATAAGAACCCTAGGACTATGTACAGTTCCTAAATAAAACAACGGAAGAGGAAAATGCTTTCTCATACGCATGACTAAATAAAGAACTGATAATAGATGTCTCATTTGTAAGTAACCTAAAGACAAATGTAGAAGCAGATTAACCATGTTCTGGAGCAGATAACAAGTCTGGGGTATGCGAAAGAAGGGTCGCTCTGCCCTGTGGTCAGGGTTATGAATTGCGGATGAGTCTAAGAATCCCTGAGTCCAGAGCATAACAGTGGAACCCTATCGAGTCATAACTAAACCTTTCGAGGGATGAAACCCTCATGATTATAAAGCCATAGGATTTGCAAAACATAAGGCAATGTTATAAAAGATATTGGTGCCGAGGGAAAACATTAACACATTGACCCCATATGAATAGGCTCTAATATTTACAAACCAGAATCGCGCATAGTAAGAATAAAGCCAAAAACGCAAATGCGGTTATCAAAATACTTTGTACCTGACATTCAATTTTATAGGTAAAGAACAGAACTCTATGCTAGCCAAGGCCACATTTCAACTTAAAATACATAGTTTCAACGCAATACTTCCTTGAAATTTGAAAAGTCCCAACAAATATTTACAAAAGCATAAAAGAATGACCAAACAAAGGTATTACATTTACACAACAGAGAAAAGGGTCCAATGCAGGTGGGCATAGTCCCAGCTATGCACTAGGTCATCCACATTATAACTGAGAAAATTCTATACAGTTCTTCAACTTGGAAATTCCAATATAATTACAAAAATAATAAACTAGGCAGAGTCTAGATATTCGTGTGCAGCAGAAAGCACCGAGTTCGTAAAGGGAACAATGCCCTTTATTAACAAATATTACACAGAAGAAAACCCCATAAGGGAATATCCTTCGACAAACTTGGGGAAAACCTCTTGAAACCCTAACCATTTGATTCTATATGTTGTCATTAAGACCAAGAAGCCATATAATATGCAGAGTATCGAGACCCAGACATCACCCTAAACCTTAATCCTTAAGCTTGAGGGCACCAGGCCGGGATGAACTCTTACTTGGAAACCCTTAAATCCCTACGCTGCAGGAGCGCCTTTCCACCAATTGTGGCTGAGAGATTTGAGGCAGTCAACAGGCATCCTGCATGGTATCATAGCCATAAGGTATTCGATTAATGCAACTGATAAAAAAAATACACAATAACTGAGATAGCCAAGAAAAAAGGACAATGCCGGGAAGATTCCAACCCAAACACATCTTACTCGGGAGATGTCAAAACTGCCACTAAAGGAGCACCTCTTCTTTTGAAATAGTTAAGAGCCATAGATGTACCCGGAACATCTTGCGAGCAACATGAACCCACATAAAAAGAAAACATGATTAGAGCAACTGGTGAGCATGTAGCGCTTCCAGCTATGAATGTTTAAGAAAGTAAGCATGTAATAGCTCTGCGGAAACACAATTTACCTGAAAGATCTTTTCCACTGCAAAACCCTGAGTTTGAAAAATACCGACAACTTGAACGTAATTATGTGCACCCAGTATACTGGAGCTACTAATGGAAGGGGAAAACTAGAGCAGGCTCCTCAGGAGAGCTGCCAAGCAAATGAGGTCAATCTCATCGCATTCCAAAGAAGACGTAAGTCCCAAGAAGGTCGCCCTTGTCGGATCGCGGGAGATATCATGCATGGTCGATGAGGGCGGGGTTTCCAAGTGAGCTGATGAGACCGAACCACCTGCCCAAGCCACGTACAGGATGAAGCGGGTAGAGTTAATAACATTCACAGCAGGCATGGCAAGTATAACGACCTGTAGTTCCTGGGCGTGTGGGTGAACGGGCGTGCGCACAGATGAGGCTTGAATGAGCGACGGACGAGCTGAACGGAATGCGGTTACGAGATGTGAGCTCTTTTTGTACTGTGATGATACTTATGCGCACAAGGGAAGGGAGAGCGAGCTTTTTTATAGGCGTGGTAGCATGTGCGAACATGTATGGAGGTCGACCTTTGAACGTGGGCAAAGTCGACGGTGCGTTGAAGCTTTTGCGATGGTGTTAGGGCGTTGGGCGAGTCGGCTGGGCAGTCAGACTTTGCCCTACGCATGTGTATATATTGGATGAGCGTGGAGCTAATTCCACCATCAATCACTCGCTCATCTTCTTCACTCTAAGGGAGAAAGGCGCAGATTTAGTGCGTGGTGTTAGGTTCCTATACCAATAGGTTTCATCTTTCATGATTGACAGTGGAAGGGCTAAATATGTTCATCATTGCAGGCTGCAAAGGTTCCATATTTTGTGTACATGCTATAAAAATTAAAAAATGAAAAGAGGGTATGCCTTAAAAGAATAATCAAAAGGCAAGAAAATCAAGTGGTCAAGAGAAAAGTGAAAATGAACCCCAAACTAAAGACTAGGAAAGTGGCCAGTCAAAATGCCACTACTATCTTTTGGGCAGTATCATGCTCTGCAAATACTGCTGCTAATCACACTTAATGGGTGGCCCAATAATCTAAACTAGACCATGCCATGGTTAAATTGCTTGCTGCAGAATAGAGAATGTTCCCTGACCAAACAGCTCAAGCTTGGCAGATGAGTAGCTAGGTAGAGAGATAAAGGTGCCCAACTGTTTAATTTGGGGCCTTGGAAGAAATAAGGGTAGGTTTTAGATAGGAGGGCAGTCAAAAGAAAAAGAGGACAATCAGGGTCTGCTAATTCAAGTTCACCCACTTTAAATGAAGAAAAAATGTTAGGATTACTAGGATGGGTAAGTAGTGCAAGGTTGCAGAAATGGAGGGCCATCACCAAGTGGCTTACTAAGTGCAAAAACTCATGCCACTCAGGGTATTGGCATCAAAAGCAGAGATTGGAGGACAAGCATTGGAAGCATGTCTAATTTCCCCTATTTTTCCCCAAACTTCATTCTTTACTAACACCCCCAAGGGCATTAAGATCTGCTCAGGTGTCCAGTTCCACTTATTTCATGACAAACTACTTGGTCTAACCATGAAGTTCAAACATGAAAAGAAGCCACATTTTTTGTGTAAAAAATCTTTCTCATCAGTTCATTTATCCTCAAAAATCCTAAGCTAAGTTTTACCTATTAGAACTTAGCTTTACCCCTTCAATCACCTCACAAAGCCATATTAATCACTAATGTACTATTTAGCTCCCTAACTTCCCCCTTTCCCTAATTCTATTAGAATCTATGGAAAATTTCCCAAAAAATATCTATAAATACCCTCCCCCTAGCATTATAGCTATATAACCCTTCCTTGGGGAAATATTAACCTATCTGGGGTTGGTATTAACCCCTTTCTCCCTAAACTATGGCTTCTTTTCAAAAGCTATGGTTAAAACCCTAAAATCTGCAACCCCGCCCTCATTTACCCATGTACACATTTTTCCCGCCCTAAACCCATTTTATTATAAAGTTTTTTAAATAAAACATTTAAATAAAATGCGCATTCAAACCCTTGAAAACCCATAATCCTAAAGTTTTAAACCCCCGTGCCCAATTTTAATTAAATTAATTAATTTATTTGGGCAGGTCCCCATTTAATTTAACACGACGGCATGTCACAATCACCGCCCGCCGCACGATCTTCTGCCCCACCCATCCAATGGTGGGCGGTCAATCCTGTACGCAACCCGCCCGAACTTTTGCGTCCGAGGGATGGGCAGTATTGCCGCCGTACCCCCGCCACGCGTCAGGTGCCCACGGTGTTCGCTGCCCCCCCCTCGAAACCACTTACCGCCCTCAGCCCTTCCGGGGAGACCGCTTACCACCTCCTCCCCGCGCTGATGTCACACCCCCGTCAGCGTGACGTAACCCATCCTTGCCGCCACCAAGCCTCCACGTCGCACCCGGCCACTGTGTCACCCTGTCCACCCTACCACCGTGTCACCGCCACCTGGGCACCCAGGTCAGCTGCCACATCACCCATCCGTACCCGCGCCCATGATGATGTCAGCATGACTTCATCACCAAAAAGGCACCAATATGCCAAAAATGCATAAAAAGGCGAGAATTAACCGTTATTTCACATTTTTTTTACGATTTCCAGAGCTCCTCTACATGCGAAAACCAACGTACAATGGTCAAAACTAAAAAGCCACCCGCCAAAGTTGCTGCCGCCTCCATTATGAACCCGAGTACCTACAATTCCTGCAATTCGACCGGTGCAAACGACTCCCGCGCCATAAAAACCAGTTATTTGCCGCAGGCGTCCTCTTTACCCATTGTTCTCCTTTGCTATCCTGATTTCCTGCATAAAAATTCTGTCAAAAGCTCCACATTGATAAATTCACCACTGAAATCTACTTAAGAAGCCAGTAAAACCCCTGCACGACAAAAAAGCTTGAAGAAACCCGTGCCCCTCTGTAAAATTCACAATTTCACCACAAAAAGAAATTGAAGGAGCTGAGCTACCGGCTAGAAAACTAATTTAATAGTTCCCTCACCCCTGCTAAAGAAGTTTCGTGCAAGTAACCAGCTAATTAGCTCAACACACTCTGGTTCTTCAAAACAGAGTGCCCCACAGATTCATTAAGCCTGTAACAGCCTCCTTGCACTGCCAAACTGCTCACTGCAAACAGAGATCAGCAAGCATTCCTCAGCATTCACATCAAGCTTGAAATACATTAAACATCCAGCTAAAACCAGACAATGGCCACTCCAGTTTCTCTGGATGTAGCTCCTATAAATCCACCTAACAAAGAACTGGAAGCTATGCCACTGGTGGACAGTGATGCCCTCATTACAGACTTTGTGGCAGAGAGGAATCACTTACAGACTTATTGCCAGCTAAGAAACAGTCACTTGGACAATAGTGACCTGTATGGCATCTAGGAATCTAATCTGCCCACCTACTTCCTGGCTTCTGTGAACATTTTCCCTGAAGTCATCCACCTCTATGCATAAAATTATGACCAGAAACTCAGGGCTGTGAAGTCTCCATTTGGAAGCATCATCTTTTATATAACGCCAGATTCCATCAACCAGATGCTAAACTACAAGCAGACCCAGCTGCTATACCCCTTATCCATGAACTACTTGCTAGATGAGGGCTCCAAGCTCTCTAGCACATACATTGCTACAATAGCCAGGAAATTCATGAAGGCAGACTGCCAACCTTCTGGGCCACCTCCTTTTTCTTATGCAGATTTCAATGAGGTTGGCAAGCTGCTGGTAGACATGCTAACCTCTGTGTTGGGGTTCACTACAAATAAGCATGTTGATCTAACTGTGCTGGTCATGCTCTCAACATATAGCCTTGTGAAGCCCCCTGCTATGAAGTACAATTATGCCAAATACATTGCCAATAAGATACATGATCAATTGTCAAGACAGAAGAGGGAGGCAATATTCAAGTATTCCTCATACATCTATCACCCATTCTTGTACTATCAAATGGATTGCTTCCATTGCTCAATCAAGAAGCTAGACTCACATGGTGAGAGGAGGTCTATTATCTTCTGGTCTTCAGTCTTCCACCAAGTCCAAAATTCCCCCTACTCATACTGTGAATTCATTGATCAGTTTGTGTATCCAGTCACATGCCTCTTAAAGAGGACCCCTCCTATCAGATTGTCCAAGGATATGTAGAAAATCTTGCAACTATCTAGGAGTTACAAGATAGGTGATTGGTACTTGTACCAAAATCACACAGTCATTAGAATCTATGGTTGTGATCTCTGTCCCTACAGGCTCCCAAAATATGTGCCCATGAGGCTATTTGCCCTGGAATACTACAGGCAACTTATAAACTCTGATCTGACACACTTTCATAGTGCCAAGAAGAAAGCCAACCTAAAGTTCAGAGACCACCTAGGCCCATTTGTCATGAACAAGAAAGATGGTTGGCAAGAAGCTGATCAAATACTAGGGCAATAGCTTAAACTCAAAAGAAGCTTCTGGTGGGTCCCTTATGACCCTGAAGGTTTCATCAGTGCCAGGAGGGTCAAATATAGGATGCTAGCCTATAAGCATTGCCCATACCCACAAATACAACACTTTGCTAACCAAGATGAATGGGTACCTGACTCAATAGTAGAGGAATTGAGTCAGGAAGAAAAAATGGAGCAGACTGTAAAGGACTTGGAAAAAACTCTTGACTTAGATTCTTGTCAATAGGTCTTGTTCAAACAACTAGTCCAAGTAGGAGAAGGCACTTCTACTGCTCCAGCTGTACAAGACACCCAACAAGCTCCAGCAACAACAACTACAGCAAAGGGAAAGGAGAAGATGGATGAACAGCAAGAGGTAGAGACAGGGCAGCCCAGCACATCAAAGGATCATCAATCAGAGCAAGCCCCTCCACAGCAAACTGAACAACCTCAAAACCCAGTTTTGCAGACTCCTCTCAATGATGAGAGAGGAAAAAAGAGAGACAGAGAGGAGGTCACACCTCCAACAGGGTCATCACAGCAACCATAGGCCAAGAGGCCAAGGATAGACCCTGAAACAGAAGAAGGAGACATAAGTGAAGAACGGGCATAAAGCCACAACAGAGAAAGGAAAACAAGCCAGCAGACTACCACTAGCTCATTTCAACTAGAACAGGCCCAGCACCATACCACAAAGGTGTCTTCCTCAAGACAACAGGACAAGAAACCAGCTGCAGTCAAAGAAGGCTTCATAGAGATCAAGGCACAGAATGAATTGGTGAGAGTGCAGCTCTATGAGCAATTCCTGAAGACAACTCTAGCCAAACAACAAAGGCTGAAGGCTGCCTATGATCTGAAGGAAGAAAAGATGATCTTCACCCATCTGAAGCCTAAAGTCCCACATCCAAAGACCCCAGCAGATTACTACAGAACAAACCTGGAGGTCTTTTCCAAAGACATACACCCCATGGATCATATTGAGCTACACAAACAGACCGGGGAAATGGTGTATGCAACACTTGCTAACAGGGCAATGCCGGCCCATCAGCTAAAGGAAGCCCTGGAGAACACAAACAGGCAGCTTGATTTTGAAAGATTGTCTTCCTCTGCAAAGGACAATAGAATAAAGACTCTGGAGGACATAATAGTTGATTTGGGACATGACCCAAAGGATCCAAAGGGTGTTAGAGCCCTTATGAAGAAGAAAGAGGATGACATTGCTACACTAAGGAGGCAGGCAAAATTGCCTCCTACAATTCACCCTCAAACAGCAGAACTTGCACAAGAAAAGCAAGTAGATGATGCTATGGAGCTGCTCCTGGTTATGAACCAAAGAATCTTACAAATGGAGGCAGAATTAGAGAAGGCACTGCAAGATAAGCAAGGGGAATCAGCCTCCTAGCCCCCTCAAACATCAACAAATCTCGAACCTCCCCCTCCAACACAAGCAGCAGCAGCCCCTCCTGCTATTCTAGCACCTACCACAGCTACATCAGCAACAGGAGCAACAGTAGAAGCAACAGCAGCAGGAGAATCCAGCATGGGCATGGAGGAGTTGATGAAAGCTGTTAAAGAGCTTGAAACTCAAGTCACTGAAATAAATGTTGCCAAGCTGAAGACCAGTTATGACAAATCAAAGATGACAGTGGCAGAAAAACAAAGAGAAATAAAGGCCTTGGAGGCCAAAGTGAAAACTCTGGAAAAAGAATTGCTGCTAGGTAAAACCCTAGCAGAAATAAAGAAGATTGTTTGGGCCAAAATTGGCCAATCTATACAGGACCAATGGAGGTCCATTCAGGCAATTTTTGATCAGGTTGAGCTGATAGATGTGGCTCATGTGGAAATACAGAGAGCCAGGACAGCTCTGGGAATAATGCCCGAGCAGGCCACCAGAATGATTCATTTCCTTAATAACCGCACTAGAGAGGAACTGGAAGTTCTAGAAATAAGCAGCAGAACAGATACAATCCTCACAGCCAAAAAGGTACTGACCTTGAGGAATTTTACTCAAACTTTGGAGAGGAAATGTCAGGAGATGAAGGTAGAGATAGATGAATTTAGAGCAAAAATGACTATACTACAGGACAAAGGACTGCCAAGCCTAGTGACTGGCACAGGACAGTTGTTGTCATATAATCAGTATATGACAAGGATCAACAATTATGTTGAAAACCAGATCACAGCATCCAGAAGCTCCATAGAAGAAGCAGGGCCTCCCTCCGAGCAATCCCTCTATGACAAGCTGGAAAATCTGTTCTTTATTGAACATGAAATAAATCATTTGTTTGAGGTGCCTCCAAATTTCTACAGACATACAGAGGTAGATGAAACACTAGTAAAAATGAAGAGGCATCAGCTACCTCCAGCTGATTGGTGGCAAGCAATGCTGGAGATTTTGCCCAGATAATTCCACTTTTCTTTTGCCTTTTTTGAGAAATCAAAGTTTACAGGTCAGCAGACAGGGGAGCAGGCAGATCAGCACACAGGTACAGCAAGCAGCCGTACAAATGACTCAGCAATGCACCCAGACAGTAGGCTCAATTAACGCAAAGTTAAAGGCACAGCTGCAGCCCACTTTCCAGAGCCACAAAGTCAAAAGTTGTCTGACAGAAAGATAGCAGCTATCTCAGCATTAAATGCTATATTTATGTTTTCATTTACTTTTTGTAAGAGAGTTGGTGGTGCAATTTATTGTACAATAACTCTCTACTGAGATATTTTGTACCCTATTTTGTATATATATCCCCTCAGATAACGCATTGAGGGTCGGTTGTAGTGTAATTCTTTCTGGAGAGCTCTATTGTATTCTGGAGACATTTTTGATAATACAAATTGCTGATGGAGATTTCTGGTTCTCACGCTGTCTGAGGATGGATATGAAAAGCTCTGTTTAGTTGCAGAATTCCTGTGTCATTTGTCGAATCAATAAGTTTATCTTAATTGTGTATGTGTTTTCTGTGTATTCCATAACTCTTATGTTTTCATAATCTTAGTAAGTAGAGAAAAAGAATAGCTTAGGATTTGTTCCAAACACCCTATGCTCAATCTCTATTTCTAAATATGTTTTCTTTTGGATGAGACATAGATATGGATTCTTAATTGCTCATGTCTGAACTAATCCTGTCATGGTGAATATTGTTTAAGAATTCTTAACTGCTCTTAAGAAATACCTTCATGTTTCTTCATTTAGCATAGTGAAAGATTCTTAACTGCCTTTCACTCACTAATTCCATAATTTCATTAAGAAATCTGGTAAATTGTTTCACAAATGCCTAACTTGCTCTGCAGCAATACTCTGTCTTCAAAATCCACTTTCAGTAGCACAAATACCTCAACTCCATTGCCCAATGGAACAAACTGTCCTATGATCTGTATCTCAGTTCTATCTGAATTCACCAACCCACCATATTCAAACAAACAGTATACCATAGCTAGCCTAAAACATTCACCAACAAAGCTAAACTATAAAGAGAGAGCCCTCTCTGGTTGCAGGTAGGCTAGAACCTGTAGCTAAAAGATTGGTCAGTGGTTACCTCGGCCGTATTCCCTTTAGGAAGCAGGGAACAACCTGAGTGATAACATCAATGGCGACTCCACTAGGGACCATGTCAATATACCAAGTGAAAGGAAATAAGCTTCCTGTTTAAAAAATCCTATCATAAGATACTAGGGAAAGAAAACTCAGAAGCTGGCTCCAAAGAAGAAATCTCGTTACACTAGGTCCAATCCTGACCCTAATCCCCCAACTATCTTTGAAAACCCCAATTTAATCCCCAAAATCTTAAAGAAACAAGAGCAGTTAGGGAAGCTCTCAGATTCAGATACTGAGCCAAATCAACAAAGCTATATTCCTACTCCTGTCAAAACATCAGTTCACCCTCACACTACCCCTGCTTATCCTAGTTCTTCATCCACCTCCCAAGGTAGTTTCTCCACTCCCCCATCCCCAACACACCTCACTCCTGTTATCCCTGTTGTTCCAGTTGTTCCACTCCTTCTTGCTGCCCCTTTCATCCCTGCAAATATGGCTAGATATGCTCCTTTAATCCTGCCTGCAAATCCAGGGGCAATGCCCCAAGACTATCAAGGCAAAATCACTTACTTTGATGGAACTGGCACTTATACTACCCAACAACACACCAAGAGGATGCAGGACTATTTTGAGAACTATGAGATAGATGATGAAGATGTAAGAATGAATATTTTTGTGCAAAGTCGGACAGGGGATGTAAGGAATTGGTTCAGGTCTCTGGCTGCAAACTCTATAGTCAATCCTGATGCCTTATACCTAATTTTTTTAAACAGGTGGGAAAAGAAGAAAGACCCCCTTCACATACTGACAGAGTATGATAACTTGAAAAGGGGCCCACAAGAGACAGTTCAAGATTACTGTGCTAGGTTCAACAATGTATATAACGCTATCCCTCAAAACTTGAGACCTCCCCCTGATCTGGCCTTGATCAAATTTCCTGATGGATTTGACCCAGACATGGCATATCAATTAAGATAAAGAGCACCTCCAAGTCTTGCAGACATGCAGAATATAGCTGTAAGTGTAGAGGCAAACCTGATTGCCAAGAGAACCAGAGCAAAAAATGAGAGAAGAATAACATTCAAAGAGGAACCCTCAACCTTTGACCAAAAACTAGATGCAATCATGAAGGGTATGGAAAGGTTGGGAGATAGAGTTGAGACCATGGAGAGAAAGTCCTCTTGGGAAGGACAAACAAGCAACACAACTAGGAATCCCAATTTTAGAAAAAACCAAAACCCAAATGCTGGGAGAACTAGTCCTGATCAGTACATCAGACCTCCATTTCAAGAAAATTATGCAGAGGCCTCAACCACTAGTGAACAAATAGAAGATCCCCACATCAATTTAATGGGCCTGGACAGTGAAGAACAGGTATTCTTAACACAAGATGATCAATAGGCCCAAGACTATAAACAGTTCCAAGCAAAATCTGGTGAGTCATTTGATTTCAGAGAAGGGTATGACACAACAGTCTATGAAGTACACAAACAATACAAGTTAAGGAGTAGAACCATAGATATCCCTGAGAATACCAAACAAACACACTCCAAACTACTAAAGAAAACTAGTGATAAAGCTGCCCAAGCAGAGTCCTCAGATACAAGACCCCACAAAGAGGTTACAGTGGAAGATGTATCTGATAAACAGCCCCCAGTAAAACCTACACCCACATCACTTCTTCCAACATAAATTTTGAGTAAACCTCTAGAAAACAGAGCCAACCCAAACATATCCCAAGACAATATGCATGATCAGGACATGCTCAACCAAAATTCAGCAGAAAAGGAAAAATTTGCTGCTCATAATGTAAAAGTTTAGATGGAAAAACCTTTCAATCTTGAAACAGAAATTGGCAAACTGAAAATTGCAATCCCTCTGTCTGAACTAGCCAAACAGGAGGTCTTCAGACAACAAATTAATAGATCATTGCAAGTACCAGAAAATAGGGATGCAATCGACATTCTGGATGACCAACCAAAACTGATTTTTGGCTCAGAAGTCAATGGAAAATCAGGGGATGGAGGAACTCCTCCATTCTATGTAAGCCTAAACATTCATGACAAAGTATTACACAATGCCATGTTTGACTCAGGGGCCTCTCATAACCTAATGCCAAAATCAGTGATGGAAAAAGCTTGGTCTAGACATCACCAGACCCTATAAAGACTTATTTTCATTTGATTCCAGCACGTAAGATGTTTAGGGCGCTGATCCAAAGACCTCTGTGTATCCCTAATCCAATATCCAGCCAAACAATTCTAATGATAGTAGTGGCTGACATTCCACCTAAATATGGTATGCTCCTTTCAAGATCTTGGGGTGCCAAACTCCAAGGATCTTTGCAACTAGACATGTCATATGCCACAATTTCAGTCTTTGGCCAGCCAAAGAGACTGTACAAAGAGACACTCATGAAATACGTGGTCAGCAGCCAGGATAAACCCCAAAATTTCCCAATCTACTCCATCCATTCAGATATGGACTCCTTCATACTATACAATGCTGATATATGCCCCAAAACTGAGCTCAAGCTCCTAGAAACAAAGGAAACCAGGCATATGAATGAATAGTCCACTGTTGCTAAACAAAAGATAATTGATCTCATTAAAACAGCAGAGTCTACTGACAGGTCACAAGAATCACCAAGACTAGACTT
>APFE030643472.1:8839-42207 GCA_000404065.3 Pinus taeda
AAAATTCCTAATTCGTTAACATAAAACTCCTAAATCAATTTTAATGCATTTTAATAACTATAGGACTATTAACTAATTAATTTTCAAGGGATCTAAAAGATATATGATGGAAAGAAGTAGGCAAATGATATGTTTTAGGAGGAAAAAGGAGGTCATGGGATGGTACCAACAGAGCCCCTCTGTTCAATCTGAGGTGTTGAACAAGAATCAGAGCTGGAACTAAGATACACCACCCTTTACGTCGTGCTTCTAGAATAAATGAGCTGATGTCGAAAAAATAGGGCTTGCGATAGATGAGGCAATGAGGATCCTCAACTAAGGCACGAGTTAAAATAGTAATGTGACTGATGGACTGAAACCAGGGATAATGGAAAAAGTGGTACTGAGGGACAAACAGATGACTTCCCTTGTCAGAGCATAAAGTGCATGGATGACCTGGCAGCGACTGACTCAACTCTAGAGGGGATGGGGATAGTATGGATGGAGGCCAAAATGGGCAACACAGGATGAACAGTGTGCAAATATGGATGGAATACTATGACATGATCTAATGGGACATGAAATAGACTCCAAGAATGCAAGGGTGACTCGATGACACTACCACAGAGACTAGGCCCGGTGGGGACCATCAAAACATGAGTAAATGATGGTTATTCATGAATAAAATTGACATATGGTGTGAAAAGTATTGAGAGGAGGTGGACATCAAAGTACAAGTGTTGCATTATGAAGAAATTTAATTTTGAGAGGCGATGAAGTGATCCTTCTTGGAAAAATGACTTCGTGGTGAAGTGTCAAATCATCAAAAAATGAGGAAGACCCATTATAGAACTCAATGAGAGATTTGCAATGGTGCTAACGGTTCATCAAAATGAGCTACAGTTTGGTCACAATGTGTGATAGAAAAACTATGGGATTTTTTATAAAAGGACATTTTCCCTCCAATTTGAGAGGAGGAGAAGGCCCTAAATCTTGTGGAGATCGTAGTGGACAAACCGACCATCAGAATCGAGATCTACGACTTTCAGGAAAGTGGCCTTACTTGCCTAAAGATGGCCTTAATGCTTCTTGGAACGATGTTTCATGGTGAATAATTAAGGGAAGAGGAAAATGAGAATGAACTACTAGAGGAGATCTATAATCATTCTCACCCACTAAGTCAAACATGGAGACTACGTGGACATATAGTAGAATATTTGAAGATATGGTATCAAACGTCTACGATATGTGATGTGCATATGGCTCGCTGGAGAGGTCGGTAGGACAAACTATCCAAGGAATGGGCAGATAATCGACCATACCTAGATCCAATGAGATTTAGGCTGAGACATATGTTAATCAATTTAGAAGATGGCTAGGGGAAAAACCATCATGCCCCCAAGCATGGGATACTACCTGCAAACATATGTGATGGAGGGGATTGATTTGGTATGCAAAGGTGGGAATGATTCCCCCTAGCAGGAGAAGTTTGTGGAGTGCCATTGTGTTTTGGGTGCTCGAAAAAGGGATTCAAGCATCTTGACCCAACTTGGCACTAGATCTTCCAAAGGATGATAAGGAGATGTAGGGGCCTATGTGCCCCCCAGTATGCGATGGCCGTATTGGATGTATTTGGAGTGGTGGACTCCAAATACTTATATATTTTATGTGATACATAATATGATGATGATGGTTCACCATATGTTTTGGTTATGGTTGTCTTCTGTGGCATACATGTGATAAATGCCAATCTAGAATGTTGTTTACAATGGCATCTAGATAGCTATTTTGGACTCTAGGAACATGACTGTACCAACAACTTAACTCGTAGATATTTTCTAAATAGGACTTGGTTATACACATGATACACACCATTCAATTGCATGACAAGTGGCAAGGAATCTAAGTGAACATGAAGATGAAGGATGTGATGAGCAAGGGAATCGACTAACAAACTTATCACTACATCATATTCAACCTCATTATTGGTGGTAGATCCAATGCACATGCCATTTGAAAGGACTAATGCATGCAAGGGGCTAAAAATGGCCTGGGTTTCCGAGGCTAGATTTCGAGAGAAGCAACTCGTACCGTCGACATGACCGATATGTGGTGTGGATGATGGATCCATCTGAAAGGTGAAAAAGACAACAGATGATATGATGCAATCTACCTAACTACATGGCATTAATAAAGACACGAAAATCAAAGGGATATGATATGAGTGATATTTCTTGAGATAGAGTGCATTGGGAGAATTAGGAAGGAAATGGCCTTCAAAATCCTCCAAAAATATGCCCCCCTTACTTAGGTGCAAGGGTAATCAGGGGTAGACATAGCTTCCATGATGTCCTCATCAGACTAGAAGATAGGAGAACAAATGGAAGACCAACTACATGATGTGCTAACGTTACTTGGTGCATCAAATTGAGAAATAAGGTTCACATATGCATCATCTAGAATGGTAGATGACGAACTGGTAAATGGAGGATCTACAGATGTTGAGACCTGGGATTCTATTGAAAGAGGTTTGATAGAAGTGCATGTAGAAACCTCAGAAAGGTTTGATTGCGAGGAACTCAAGGATGATGACAGGAAAAGGATATGGCTTGTGGTGTCTGTCATCTCGAAATTAGGGGGAGGGATCACGATGGTGGGACCAGAGTCCCCTTGTTCTGGTTGACTAATGGTACCAGAATCCATGGGTAGAGGAGTAGGGGCTCCACTACGAGTGGCCTCGCATTCGTGAAGTGCTTCAAGGAAATCATGAAATTCATTGAGACGAGGGCAACAATGGGAATAGTGACCATGATGATCACATAGGGCATAAGGGTGATTTGTGCACAATGTTCTGAGTTTCTTGGGTGGACCCAGTAAGTGAACATGGAATTCAGGGATATTTGACTCAGGGAATGTTTCATGAACCAAAGGTTTGAGATGAGGAAGCTTGGGACAATTATTGGTGGCATGCCCAACAAATTTGCACAAAGCACACGGAGGTGAGGACTTTGGGGCCTTAGGGGCTGTAGTAGCTTGGGGAGATTTGTCCTTCAGTTATTTCCTCTTAGATTTTCCCCCCTTGTTCGAATGCTTTTGCAAGAGGAGTTGGTTTTTATTTTAGGTTGTGATGGAATTGAAACAGTGGCAGGGGTCGTAGGGACCGGTTGAACCGAGGTCAAAGAATGATAAGGTCTTAGCTAACTAGGTAGAATACTTATAGGGGGATTTATGTACCATACTGGGACCCCTAGAGTCATGTTAATAAGGACCAGCGAAGGCATGATAGGGACAAAAAATACTCTTGGAGGGGGAAATAAGAAAGATATATGACCTGCAGGGTAATGTCCCGGCATAATAGCTCCTGGATGGTTGAGACTTGGAGGAACAGTTCCTAGTCGAAACAGAGGAGAGGAACCCACAAACAGATGAGGTCCTGGGGGGTGGATCCAAAGGGCTTAGCTAGGATGGCAACAGTAGGGTGTTGAGGAGCTGTCTGTTGATTAGATGTACCAGACTTCTTAAGGGGAGCTCGTGACACTTGTAACATGCAAACAATCAAAGAGTTAGGCTCTGATATGAGAGGGGGAGGACCAGGGAAAGCACCCAACAATGAGGAATCTTTATAGACTCCAGGTGACACATTGGTGAGGGGAGGTGAAGATTGCTTATTAGACATTGACAATATAATGGACTCGGGGGAGGTCACAGACGTTAGCTTGTAGTAAGTCAAATGATCGATGGTAACGATCTTCCCTTCATGGGGGAACCAAATCTTGTGGAACACTGCAGATGCCACGATTGGCATGGAATATGTGTAACTACAACCTAATAGAACGTTGTAATCCAAAGTGGTATCAATAACCTCAAAGTTGACATGAACAATCTTTCCTGCAAGGGTCATTGGATAGTTGTGGTACATGCCAAGGGGTTGGGAGGAGTGTCCGTCCCAAGCACGCAAAAGTGATGGTGGAGGGGGACATCTTAGGTGACTTAAGTTGTTTCCAAATAGAAGTGGACATCACACGGGTGGATTCACCTTCGTCAATAATGCATCGTGAGATGATGGCATTACAGACTCGGACTGGTATCTAGAAAGCAACAGATGAAGGCAATAGGGGATGTTCTGATGTATCAACCGGGAAGATAATCAAATGATCGTCAGAAGGATCTACTACACCCAAGGCAATTAGTGGAGATTTATTTTGAGATGGGCACAACTGGATTGTACCAAGTCGTCTACTATATTGTATGTATGGGTAGCTCGGTTAGAAGATGCATTACGGTGTAATAGTACCTTTGGGATATTGGTAATGGCCTCAATTTTAGGTTGAGGGATCTATAATGGACCATTTGGTGTCATAAGAGGCTTAATAGATGCTTTGGTTTTGGACTCAATGGCAGATGAAGTCGATAGCTTGTCATATTGATGCAACCGAGTTTGCAGATTGATATCAAAGGGATTAACCTCATCATAATTCATCATAAGGATTTGGTAGTCACCATGACTAGAAGGTTGGGGGTGATGGGTTACTTGACCTAGCTGAGGTTGGTCAGCAACAAATCCTTGTTGACAGAAAGGATTTGTAAGCACTACTGGTTGAGATGGCGTAGGATTATGAGGCGATTGTTGACCTCTAGAATTTGCTTGAGCTTCCCACATTTGGAACATCTAGGGTAAGAGAGGACACTTATGTGTATAATGGCCATGTAAACCACAACATTCACAAGGCTTATTCGCATGAATAGCCTTGCTCTTCTTGGGTTGGGTGCCCTCTTGCTAGTTGTTGGTGTTAGGCTACTTCCCCTGGGTTCACTAGGTTGATTACCTTGATTACCCTGGTTACCATTGTTACCCTTCCCCTTATTATTTTTCTTCAAATTTTGGGGATTGGTCATAGTCTATTGTGAAAAAACTTGACCCTGAGGGCACGGTGGCTGTTGGGGTTGAGGATGCATAGGAGTTTGCGACACTAATGCTTGAGGGGCTGGAGCACTCAGTTGTGCATAAGGAGGAGCAAAAGTTTGGTAGACAGGTTGGGGCCCTGAAAACATGTTGCTAGCAAGAGGGGCATAAGTGTTGGAGGAACTGGTGCCCCCTCTATGGATAACCATAAATTTGCTGAGTATATGGTGAAGGGTGTGAAAGGTTTCCAACGATACCATCAACGATGTGAGATTCCCTCATGCATTGGCACTTCCAGGACGAGGGAGGTCTGGAATGAAAATATAGACATAACCGGATTGTGCATAAATCAGGTCATATCTTAGAGTGGTTTGGAGAGATTCTTCCTAAGTATGAGGAAAATGGGACATGACATCTTTTCCAATGTGTGATAAAAGGCTCCTAAGAAACCAATCTAGGTAGACACGATCTTTAAAGGGTGGATAATGGCATGTGCTCCTCCTTCAACGCCACTCTTGAATATGGTTGGATAGGCAAGCGGTGGAGGACTCACGGAATGAGGTCAATAGCTTCGTACCAGTGTCGTACCTAAGAGGTAACTGGAAATATGAGAAGAATGCTTTAGCAAGCATCACGAAAATAGAATGAGATGCGGCCAGATGGTCTACATACCATTTGCAACATCTCTAGTGAGCATGCATTGGAATAGCCAAAGACGAATGGAGTCATTAGTAATGGAGTTGGACGAAAACCACATGTGGAAGGAGTGGACATGTTTGGTGGCATCCTCTCCAGCATTACCCTCAAACTTTGGGATGTTTGAAGGAAGCTTAGTCGGCATAGAAGGCCAATCAGTATTGTGGTGTATGGGGTCGTTTATCAACTAGTTAAAATTTGGTAGACTTAACCCAGCCATAAAGGGGCGCATGGGGGTTGCTGGAATAGTTCTTGAGACTGTTTCGCTTGATGTGATCATCGGGATAGAATAGCCAACACTAGGTTGGGTTCCTGCACCAGCTGTGGGTCTCAACATGGTGATGATATGCGGTGAAGGAGGCTCAGAATCAGAAGAACCAGGAGTAGAGTTAGTATTGGGACTCGAAGGGCTATGAACTCGAACCTGACAGGGATGGGTAATATTCCCAAGTAGAAACTGGGGGGTGATCCAGGAGGATATCATTAGATTAGTTACACAGTTTCAGTTTCGTCGTATGCATTCAGTCTTGTGTCGTTAAGCTTCGACAGTGTTGGTTATGAATCAGGTTGTTTAGGTGATGTCTATGGTATTTTTCATGGTGTTCAGTTGATATGGTGTTGTACCTAGTTATCGACAAGTGTTCATCATCAATTCTGCAAGGGCTAATCATTGACATGGGTGTGTCATCCATTCCAGGGGTTTGATATGGGTTCATCGTCATATGATGTTTGTCGCAAATGTCACTTTGTGACTATTTGATGTAAGTGGTTGATGTGGTCTTCATGGTCATCATGAACTTCTTCAGGTTCTTCTGACATGGTGATGGTTTCTAGTTTTACAACATTATAATACACCAATTCTAAATGTTGGATCCTAAAACCTAAACCCTAGAACCTATGTCTAAAAGACCTAAGACCTAACACATTAACCTAACACCTAAGACATAATGCATAACCCTAAGTCTAATAACCTATTGGACCATGTTTCAAATTCTGTAATACAAAACATTACATAGTAAACACCTAAACCATGTATAAACATTGTATTAAACATATATAAAATTATGTATTAGAACATACATAAACCTAAGTTAATAACTCTCAGGATATTCAAACAAAACTATATTTCAAAAGCATTACAAATAAACCATAATAGTCATAACCGCAGGCCTTCACCACGCAGGAAAAGACCGCTGGATAGTTTACATGTGAGCGGAGTCAGTATGTAAGCCGTCAGGGTTAGCATCGAGAGTCTGACCGCAGCGTGACCGCGACATCAACTATGACATGTGAAATAAAACCACCAGAGGTTATCTCACCGCATTAGAACCGTCAAGGAAATCCGCAATGGTCAAAGGTAACGTGGTCATATGCAAAACCGCCAGAGCGTTGTTAGCCAAGTCTGCAAGAGGATGACTGCGGAGGTGGCAGCCTATGATTAGACCACAGTAGTCACATGTTGACTGCCTCCCCTCCGCTCGGTCAACAAATCATTTATGGTTTTGGCTTTAATATAAAGTTATTTGTGGGTTTTTCATTCCAATTTTGGTGCAAAATCTAATTCAATGACCATGGTGTTATCCTAAGGTGGAAAAACCTAACAAGACCAAGACTCATGACCCCAATTCATGCCAAGTTTAGTCCAGAGAGGTTCGAATGTACCTACAGGGCTATAAGAGGCAATTTTTGCTCATTGAAGAGGAGTAGAGTGGATATGGGTTTTTATATGTAGGTTTTGGAGGTTATAGTCGATTTTGTTTTTAGTGTAATAGGAGCATCCGAAGTCAAAATTGGGAACCGTGATAGGCGTTGGAAATATGGTTCAGAGAGCTATCTTTTGACAGCGACCAGAGGTGCCTGCATGCACATTTAGTTTGTTCAAATTTCTGTATAATTCCACCTCTTCATTTTCAATCCTAATAAAGAGGTCGCCCATATTGAAAGCAGACCCAAAGACGTAGTCCATCATGGACGAAATCCATAATCAATTTTGTTGTCTGGTATCGCTGTGTATTTTCTATTTTCACTACCTTTTTGCATCTTATTCATGTTTTCTCATCTGTCATAAAGTCTTTTCCTCAAGCAGTTCTCACTGTTTCAACACTTTCAATTAACATTCTATTCATTAATGGCTAATCAATTCTACTTCACTTTTTAATCGATGATCACATCAGATCATATAATTTGGTATCAAAGCAGGTTGTGTTTGTAGAATTTAGCATTGAATGTTAACTAGGTCCAAGTCACAATGTGGAGAAGGAATCCTTGAGCAGATTGATCCAGAGATTGGAAAGCGACGAGTCGTTCATAAGTCAACCATGACAGGATATGATGCATGTAAAAATATTGAAACTAAGATGAGTGATGAACAATTTCAACAAGCATTCTTGACTATGCAAAGGATGTTGGGAGAACTTTACAAAGACAAGAAGGTGAGAGATGCAGCTTCTTCTTCAAAGACATCGAAGAAGGAAAAAGGTAAAGGAAAGGCTAATAAATCACCTTCATCTCCATCATCTCCATCCATCATCTTCTTCCTCTTCTTCTAGTGCAAAATTTGAAACATAAAAGAAACTTAAGAAAACATCTCTTTTAAAACTTGATGTAAGATTTGAGTTACCTATTTATGACGGCGAAATGATTCCTGAAAAGTTAGATAACTGGATTAGGCAATTAGAAGTGTATTGTCATATTCAGAACATTTTTGATGATAAAACGAAAGTTTAGTTAGCTACACTTAGAATGGGGGGAAAAAATTTAATTTGGTGGGAAAGTAAAACTCTGATAGATGTAAAGTGGAAAGGTAAAGTCATCTCTTCATGGTCTAAGTTTTTAAAAGCTCTTAGAAAACAATTCTATCCTTTAGGATACATGCAACAAGCTGTTATTGATTGGCAGGATCTGAGGCAAGGTAAAGGGCAGAGTGCTTAGGAGTTTATTCAAGAGTTTAGAAAGCATTGGCACTTGGTATTTCATTGGATACATGTTGGTGGGAAAGTAAAACTCTGATAGATGTAAAGTGGAAAGGTAAAGTCATCTCTTCATGGTCTAAGTTTTTAAAAGCTCTTAGAAAACAATTCTATCCTTTAGGATACATGCAGCAAGCTGTTATTGATTGGCAGGATCTGAGGCAAGGTAAAGGGCAGAGTGTTTAGGAGTTTATTCAAGAGTTTAGAAAGAAAGCATTGGCACTTGGTATTTCATTGGATACAGTTTAAATTCATATTTGCAACATACATTATTGATGTTTAATCTTGATGATTTTGATGAAGTGTGTGTTCAGGCCATACATATTGAATCAGGTGGTAGACCATTCAAGTTTTCATCGCAATTATCCAAAGAGTTGGAAATCAAAGACTCCAATGACAGTAAAGGGAATAACAATTTGAAGAGAAAGAAATCAGCGATAGTTCAGAAGGAAAGACCTACTTGTTCTCATTGCCAGAGATTCGGTCATGATGAATCAAAGTGTTGGAAACTTCATCCAGAACTTAAGCCCAAAAAGTTCCTTAAGGAGAAGGATGAAAAGAAGGCAATTGCAGCAGTCTAGTAAGATCTAAGTTCAGATTTGGGTGATGAAAGGAGGATAATTGCTATGGTTACGACAAGTAAAAATTTTGACACTAGTTCAAGTTTGAAAACTATTGCATCTTCATCAAACATAAATCCTTCAAATGAAGATAAAAGAGTTGAATTGTTTAACATAAGGATAAATCCTAAGCACACAAAGATAGATACAATGTTTAACAGTGGATCATAGGCCAATCTAATATCTAAATATTTAGTTAAGAATTTGGGTTTGGAAACATGGAAACATCCAAGACCTTACCCATTAGGATCGCTAAATAAATCAACTCAGATAAAAGTCACAAAACAATGTCAATTAAGATTTTCCATTACAGCTAATTACATTGATGAAGTGGAAGTAGATGTAGTTCCAGTAGACATATCTGGAGTTATCTTAGGAAGTCTTTATATTTATGATCGTGATGGATGGGGTTGAATTTATTGTCAGGGCACATCAAAACAAAAACCACTTGAATTTAGTTATCGCTAATCAGATGAAGTGATTAATAAGTTCAAATAAAAGATTTGTAATCATGTGTGTAAAGGAACAACATAAGAAACAACATGATGATTGTTTAGGTTATGAGTCTTAGCTTAAAGATAGTTTGATCAAAGGGGTGGAAAATTTTCCATTTATATTTAAAGAAACCAAACATCTTACTCATAAGAAAGGAATGCAACATGAATTACAATTGATGCCTAAATCTCCTCTTCGTAATGTCAGAATGAATCAATTCAGTTCAAGTTTCGAAATTAACAGTTATAAGGATGCAGGTCAGTGTTGGGGAAGAGGTAGCCCATTTGTTTTCATATCAAAGCCTTTTCTAAAGCATTATCAAAGTGTCCAATACATCTAAGGGAAACTTATGCATCATGGGTAAGTGCTAATCAATGGAAACATCATTTAATGAATAAGGAAAAAGTGATTGAAACAAATCAACAACTAATTCAATACTTTCAAAATCAAACTAAGTCGTAATAGTTTCCATATTACAGTTTGATGGGTTTCTTGCAACAAGTTCACTTAGTAATCAGGAATTAGGAAAGTATATCAAGTCAAGTAGCTGGTTTGATGTCAAAAATGTCTTTGATTGTTTCTGTCACTCGCAATGTAGATTGTTAATACATGTCAATGGTATTGAAAAATATCCTTTAGAGACTGTTTTCAAAGATGATTATGAATCACTAACTCATGGTATTTTGTGGAAAGAAGTCAATTGTGATGTTCATAATAGGTTGTTTGACCATTGTTGCAAGTTGTTCATATTGCAGATGGATGGAACATGTCAACGAATCAAAATGTGCCATGGTCAACATCATTAGGGTCATCACTTGCAAGTGATAGATTGAATGTATTAGTATATCATCTGGGAAAGGTGGAGAGTGAGGGATCTCTACCCTCATTTGCTATCTATCTAGTCAAACTTTCGTGGTCCAAAAGCTTTCAAGTGAAGAGGATTGATCCAGGAGGATCTCGTCAGATCAGTTACACAGTTTCACTTTCGTCGTCAGCATTCAGTCCAGTGTCGTTCAACTTCGACAGTGTTGGTTATGGATCAGGTTGTTCAGGTGATGTCTATGGTTTTTTCCATGGTGTTCAGTTGATATGGTTTTGTACTTTGTTGTCGACAAGTGTTCATCTTCAGTTCCACTAGGGTTGATCATCGACATGGGTGTGTCGTTTTTGAAGGGGTTGGATATGGGTTCGTCGTCATATGATGTTTGTCGCAAATGTCACTTTGTGACAATTTGATGTAAGTGGTTGATGTGGTCTTCATAGTCATCACAATCTTCTTCAGGTTCTTCTAACATGGTGATGGTTTCTAGTTTTACAACATTATAATACACCTATTATAAATGTTGGATCCTAAAACCTAAACCCTAGAACTTATGTCTAAAAGACTTAACACATTAACCTAATACCTAAGACATAATGCATAACCCTAACTATAATAACCTATCGGACCATGTTTCAAATTATGTAATACAAAACATTACATATTAAACATCTAAACCCATGTATAAACATTATACTAAACATACATAAAACTACGTATTAAAACATACATAAAAACTCTCGGGTTATTCAAACAAAACTGTATTTCAGGGCCTTAACCATGTGGGATAAGACCATGGGACAGTTGACATGTAAGTGGAGTTAGTATGTAAGCCGTCAAGGTTAGCGCCGGGAGTCTGACCGCAGCAGGACCGTGACATGTGAACCAGAACTGCCTGAGGTTATGTCACTGCATCGTAACCACCAAGGAAAGCCGCAACGATTGGAGGTAACATGGTCATATACAAAACCATTGGAGCGTTGTTAGACGAGATCACCGGAGGATGACTACGGAGGTGGCAACTCGCGGTTAGACCACAATAGTCACATGCTGATTGCCTCCCCTTTGCCTGGTCAATAAACCGTTTACAGTTTTGGCTTTAATATAAAGTTATTTGTGGGTTTTTTGTTGAAATTTTGGTGCAAAAACTAATTCAATGACCATGGTGTTATCCTAAGGTGGAAAAACCTAACAAGACCATGACTCATGACCCCAATTCATGCCAACTTTAGTACAGAGAGGTTCAAATGTACTTGCAGGGCTATAAGAGATAGTTTTTTCTCATTGAAGAGGAGGAGAGTGGTTTTGGGTTTTTGTATGCAAGTTCTGGAGGTTATAGTTGATTTTGTTTTTAGTGTAACAGGAGCATCAAGAGTAATAATTGGGAACCATGATAGGCATTGGAAAGCTAGTTCAGAGACCTATCTTTTGAGAGTGACCATAAGTGGCTACATGCACATTCAGTTTGGTAAAATTTATGTGTAATTTGACCTCTTTGGTTTCAATCATAATATAATGAACGCCCATCTTGAAAGCAGACCTAGAGATGTAGTCCATCAAGGACGAGCTCTGTAATCAATTTTTTTGTCTGGTATCACAATGTATTTTCTGTTTTCACTACTATTTTTCATCTTATTCATGTTTTCTCATCTGTCGTAAAGTCTTTTCCTCAAGCAGTTCTCACAGTTTCAACACTTTCAGTTAACACTCTATTCATTAATGGCTAATCAATTCTACTTTAGTTTTTAACCGATGATCACGTCAGATCAGGGGGTGAAGGAATAATATTCTTCGTGATTATTGCCTTAGTGGCACAATGGTGGTAAGACACACGTGCAAAGGTCAATGAAGATCAACAAGATGCCTTTGTCTCGATGAGTGGAGATAAATTTATTATGTTAAGTCTTGGCTTGACAGTGTAAACCAAGTGCCCTTCGCTTAAGGTATTCTTGTGTGTGAAAGTGTATTTATTGATTAAGCCCAGATCATGTTTGTAAAAAATAAAAAATCTTACTGAAAATAAACTGAAATTAACAACAGAAAATGAACAACAAAACAATTAACTAAACCCCACCCAAATTGGGTTTGCAAACATTGTGTTGGTTGGTGGCCAAATCGATGGAAAATAGACTAAAATGGTCAAGAGATCTAAATGTCGGTGTGACTGGGATCAAGTGACACTAAGCTATTGGAAAGTGGTGCAGCAACAACAAAAAACTAGAGAGGAAGATTGCCACAAAAAGATAGGGAGATGGGTGAAACACCTATGGAAACTGATGGGGCCTTAAGGCCAAGGACCAAACAAGTTGTAATATGAAACTATGGATGGTGACAACCTATCTTTATAGATCTAAAAAAGAATGGTATAGATATGGAAAATATGGATGAAAGTGTTGCAGAAAGTCAAACTACTCACTCATCTAAAGTCCTCCTATGAAGGTGGAAGCGTACTAGAAGCCTTAGGAGGGCTAAATTCAACTTTGAGGCATAAATCAAAGTAGATCAATTCCTAAGTGAGATGAGAAAGAGGTCAAACAACTCAGCAAATAACTCTTTGCAAAACCCAGAAACAGATCCGACAAAACCCCAAAAACCTAGAAATCGCAGGAACTGACCTATTTTCAAGTGAGATCGCACTTTTTGGGCTGAAAGTTGTGCTCTGGAGTCATGATCACACATTTTTGGCTAAAAAGTGTGATTTCTACTATGTGGATCCTAGTCGCAAATCTCAGAAAAATCTATCGCCTTTGTCATGTTTCGTTCCTGTAACCTGCGGAAAAGACCATAAAGCTTGCGGAAGTCAGAAATTTGACAGATCTAGTGTTAAAAAGCTAGGAAACATTAAGAATTGAAAAAAGAAGAAACCCTAAGATGAAAACCGAAGGTCACCCAGGTTTCTAGATTTGAAGTATAAAACCGGAAGTATAAAACCAGTGGAGTCACGAATTTTGTTGTAGTTTTTTCTTCTCAAACATGTACGAAAAGAACCCACTTAACATTGTGGATGACAAACAATCTCAACAATATAAATGGTTTCTAAACATTGTATATCTCTAGCAACTAATAGAAACAAAAGCTGCCAAAGCCCTGATCTATGCCACAATCATAGTTAAACAACAAAAAGAAATAGTAATAACTCCAATCATCCAATGGAAACCAGATATAGAAAGAATAGTTTATTATAACACCTGTGAAGGGAAGAAATAAATGTTACAAGTCCCCCTCTATGGGATGGGTTCTTGGCTATCCTTAAACGTCTTCAACTTGTGTAGAGTCTATCTCCTCTATAATGTGTAAACCTAACAAAAATTTGGTGTGCGACAATGAAAATAATTAGAGTTACAGCATTGAGTGCAGCAATGAAAATAATAAAAAGTGAATAATGAATTGAAAACCCTTCTATTTATAACAAAATATTGAGTTATCCTCGACTAATGAGAAATAATAAAATATTATTAATCCCATTCTTGGAATAACCACTTGGAATATTTTATTATATTTCGTTAGGAGGGAAAAATTATTTAAAATTTTATTTAGAAATAATAAATAAATAAATGATTTATTTATCATCTCAAGGAATTAGTTAAGGAATAATAAACAAACAAGGAATTTTTAATTATTCCTAAGGGATTAGGTCAATTTGACAAGAGATAATAATTAATTAGTGATTGATTAATTATTCTTACAGAAAAATAAGATAATGAATGATTTATTTGTTTATTTTTCATGATTGGGTCAAATATGACAAGGAATAATAATTGAGCAATGGTTTAACTAATTATTCCTATAAGAAAATCAAATAAATAGTGATTTATTTAATTATTCTTCACAGGTTTAACTATAAATTACTAAACAAATGTGGTTTATTAAGTAATTTCTCATAGTGAAAACAATTTTACTATGGTAAAATTGGCTTTACATGGTGTACTTTGATCCATCTAGTAAATTAGGTTAGATGATCAATTTTTTGGTCATAACACTAAGTGGGGGAGGAGGGGGTGTGGGGGGTGAATCAATATTCTTGTTGTCCAAACTAAAATAAACTTCAATTCGTATTTCTTATTCATTTATGGAATAAACAGAAAACCATCACATAATTACATGAACACATAGAACATTTGAGATTTAACATGGAGACCAATAAAGGGAGAAAACCACCTATTGTTTTTCTTTTCTTTAAGTGGTTGTTGGAGGAACCCGCCTACAGTTATAGAATATACAAGAACCCATTTGTAGGAGATATGTATCCCCTTTCTAATTTTGTAGGCTTCGACCCGCTAGAGACACATATCCCCAAAGTTTAGTAGGCGCCCACCTCCTGGGAACACTAATACCCAATTAGTGTTGTTCAATTATTTAGATATTTGGCTTTCCCTTCCTCTATATTATTTGATATTTCTATTAATACTTTTTTTTCTTCACCACACCCTCAACCAACCTTTTTAGTTATTTCCCTTTTGTATTTAGGGTTTAGATCCTTCCTTTACCATGGGTGTAGGTCCATGGTTTTACCCATGGAAATCCTCACTTAACTATATCAACACATAATGTTTTATCAACTTTTGAACTATTTAATGGTGTTGGAGTGCTTAAGTTCCTTTTCTTTTAACTCCTTTCTCCATATGACCACATGCTAAAATCTAGGGTGAGTCCAATTATTCCTTTAAGTAAGAGTTGTCAAGTTCTTGGTTGCTCATGACTAACGGTAGGAACCACATCCTTAATTCCTCCAATTGAATTTGGCATCCAAAACATCAAACACCAAATTTGTTAAATATCTATCGATTTCTAAAGTGTGTTAGGTGATTTGATCAAAATTGATGGTAGAGAAGTCATTACCCACCCCATCTTGACTATCTGAAACTTAACAGGTGGGTCCACATTTTTGTCTTATGTGCAATTAAATATTCCTCAACTTTTTAAAGTGCACTTTGTGATCTCATGATATGATCAAAATGGACATCATAGAAGTTACTTCCCCCCCGGCCCACAACTATTCGAACTGTAATAGTGGGGTTTATTTTTTTCCGATGCAATTTACTACTACACAACATGACATTGCATGAGGTTAATGAGGCTCATTGCATGTCACTACTCCTATGCAACAATGGCTTATGAATGATGGGCCATGTTAATTTGAAGTCACTCCTCCATCATTTTCTACTAAGTTTCATGCCACATTACCAACACATCATTGTCACATGTCACTCATAAAATTCCTACTTGGCCACCCAAAAAGGCCAAACCCACTTGCCACACCACTCTAACCTAGTACTACCTGAGTGCCACATGTTCTGTCATTTAGATACCATGTGTCATATCCTCCTGCTACCATGTCATTAACACAATGACAACATCACTTCCACCTGTATACCACATCATCATACCATGTCAGTACACTGCCACATGTGTTATGATGTCATGTTGGGTCCACCTGGTGCTAATTGCTGGGAAATCTAGGATTCAACCATTTTTTCCATTCATTACATATTGAAACTCTTGCACCTCAGATTCATGGATAACCTCAATAGGCCCAGATTAATCTGAAGATTCCACCCATCCATCCTATCACTTGAATAAGAGAACCTTGCCTATCTCGGACCCCAAATTTGCATATGCATTGAATCCATCTCTGCTTGCTAACACTACCTTCACTTTAAAAATAGTATTATTTTCATTCTTGGGGAGTTATATTAAGTTCCATATACCACTATAAATATCCCTAAGAAGTATGTATAATGAAGCACTTATCATACTCTTTTGATCAAGATAATTACAAGCAAAATGTATACCAAGTTAGCCTGTCATAATCATTTTCATTCGTGACTTCAAGTCAAAGAATATGAAACATATATACTCAACAATCGAGGACACTAGACACCTTAAACATAAATGACAAAACTATCATTATAAATACTCAATAAGCTACCCCGAGTTTAACATCACTTGACATCAATAACTAAACTTGACATTAATGACAACAAAGACTACCAAGAATCTCCCCCTTTGTTATTGATGGAAACTACACTAGACATTGTTGCTAATTGATGGTTGTAGATTTGAATCCCCTTGTCAAGTTGTTGGAACTCCCACTAACTTTGAAATTCCATTAATAGCCCACTTTTCCTTGCTTTGAGTTACCAATGTTTACTAAATATTCCCCCTGGACATCATTGGAAAAGGACTTTAGTTGTTCACTTACCCAAGTGATGTGAATACTAAGTATCTCTAAAATTCATGCATCGGAGTACAATTAGGGTTGTTCCAAGGGAAAAATTCTCCCCCCTACTTCAATATATCATATTGTTGATGTTGTTAGGCTACTATAATGAATAAGATGAGTCATATAAAAATAAAAACTTTTAATTTCATCATGTTGAGTGAGAATCTCATCCCTTGAACACATGCTACATTTGTTGAGCTTGAAACTCCTCCTAAGTTGATTCTATATCCTTTCTTGAGTATCTGGCATAAAACTATCCATGCCACATTTAAATAGACGCCCTCTTTCCTGTGTAAGAAATTTATGGATGAGATGAGAAAAATGCCATTCTCAATCTCTATTTGAGATACTCAAAAGGGTCTCTCAGAAGAGGTTTAGAAAAGATGTTTGCAGTCTTCTCCTTAGTAGGTACATATTCTAACTTAACTATTTGACCCAATACTTGTTCTCTAAGAAAATGATATTTAATAGGAATGTGCTTTGTCTTGGAGTGCATTGCAAGATTATTTGATATATTAATTTCACTTGTGTTATCACAAAATATAGATGCATGTTTAGTGAAATATACCGAAATATATTTAATATTTTTCATCATCCATAGCATCTATGTACAACATGATGCATCTACAATGCTTCTACTTCAACAGTAGACAATGAGATGGAGCTTTGTTTCGTGTTGAGCTAGGAGTCAAGAAAATTTCCTAGAAAGGAAGCTCCACCACTGGCGCTTTTCGTGTAATTAATAATTCATACCCAATCAACATTAGTATAAGCTTATAGAGTAAATTTTGTATCCTTGGGATACCATAAACCAAAGTCTAAAGTTCCTTGCAGGTATTTAATATCCTCTTGACCACATTGAGATGAATTTAATTAGGATTTGATTGAAAGCGTCCCATCAATCCAATTGTGTGCATAATATTAGGTCTTGTAATTGTGAGATAGAGTACACTTCCAATCATTGATCAATAAACATATTGATTAAATTATAGGGATTTGTCATCCTCACTGAGGTTGTAGCCTATTACCATGGGTGTACATATAGGTTTATAGTTTTCTATCCCAAACTTTCTTAGAATTTCTTTAAGGTACTTAGTTTGAGAATTTTTTTTTCTATTTGCTAAACTTGTAGTACATGAAAGGACAATTCTCCAAGCATATAAATTTCAAATTCATGATGCATACCTACTAAAAATATTTGACTCATTGATTCAATATTACTACCAAAAAATATATCATCAACATACACTACAACTAATAGCAGATTATTATGTTAGGTCCCTATACTGCTAGTGTAACCCCTTATTGTTATTAGTGCAACCCCCTTATTGTATTATTGTGCCCCATAGAATTAGAGCCTACATAACAATAATATTGTAGGGGCACAACAACAATAATAGTGGGCTTCTATGGGGCACAATAATAACAACATGGGGAGTACACGGGCATAATAATACAATAAGGGGGTTGCACTAATAACAATAAGGGGTTAC
This sequence comes from Pinus taeda, assembly GCA_000404065.3. NCBI lineage: Eukaryota > Viridiplantae > Streptophyta > Pinopsida > Pinales > Pinaceae > Pinus > Pinus taeda. Next base: position 27,038 of record APFE030643472.1, read on the forward strand.
ACTAGTAGTATAGGGACCTAACATATACCTTCAACCTTGATGTAAATATTGTTGTTAGTTGTTCCTTTCTTAAATATTTGTTGCTAAAAATATTTTTCTAACCTGTGATACCATGTACTTGGTGCTTTCTTTAATCCACGCACAGATTTCTTAAGTTTACATACATAATCTTTATTGTTTCTTAATATAAAACCTTTTGGTTGCTCCACATAGACTTCCTCTTCTAAGTCACCATTTAAAAATGTTGACTTAACATCCATTTGATACACTTTGAATTTTTTATAGCAGGTAAATGCTAAAAACATTCTAATGTCTTCAATTCTTATAATAGGAGGAAATGTTTCTCCAAAATATATTCCTCCTTTCTAAGCATAATCCCTACAAGCAAGTCTTCCCTTGTTTCTGACAACCTTATCCATCTTCATTTAACTTATTTTTGAAAACCCATTTACTCTGTATCATGTTTTTATTCAAGGGTCTTGAGACAAGGACCCATGTTTCATTTTCCCCTATATTATCTAGTTCTTCATTCATTTCCTTAATCTAGTGCTCATCTTGGTTTTCTTGTGCAAAACTATGAGGTTTTATCATAGATAACAATTCTCGATTTGCATGATTAGAAGTTCCTAGGAACTTTATTCCAGTTTGTGATCCAAATTTAAACAAGAACGCAACAAATGATAGACATAACTGTAAATACATAGATACAATAGAAATAATACTTCATTTCATTAATGTAAAATACTGAAATATGCTTACAAACAGAAATGGAAATAAACTAGCTCAGGCAATGGTAGATTATCTCTGAGGAGAAATGTGGCGGCTACATACCTCTGAACTGTATTACAATGAAGCTCGAAGGCATATTTATTGTTGAGAAATAATGGAAAACCTTAAACATCCAAAACGCTAACCCTAGGAGATGAAGCGCCAAACTATGGGCTCCGTTTTGGGTAAATTGGTACATCAACTTCTCGGGGTCGTAAATTTGGCATACGATCTCCATTTGATGCACACAATACCTCATTAGAAAGATCTATCTGAGGACTAAAACTATGGGAAAAGAAATATAGGTCCATGGACCCATAGAGCTCTGACTTTTCCCAAAAAATGTCGTTTAGGGCCTTAAAATGGCTTCGAAAGTTTAGGACCCGAAAAACTGCCAAAAATAGTAAGTTGTGCTACAAATAAGGAAACTGAAAAGTTGAAAGAAACAATGGTGGGGGTCCAAGTGGAATTGGTGGGTGGCCACCATTATCCACCTCGATCAGTTTGTGTTGAAATATGTAACTAAGTTCAGTCTTCATAAATGTATTTAAGTCACAATGAAATGTACTTAACAAAAGAATGAAGAAAATATTATTTTATTATTATTATGACTTATTAAAGCATGGGTTTCATGCTTGGGTCATCTTGTTTGAGGTCAAAGTCCCCATTGAGGACTTCTATGATTTATTATGAGTCATTAGAGTCATTATCCATTTAAAGAGTCCCTTCTTGGGCTTTTGAATCATGTAGAAATAATCAATATTGAGTCAAATATGCTATTGGTCTTCTCCACACCAAGTCGACCTCTAGGCAATCAAGTCGGTCTCAAGAAGGACAATACAACCTCACTAGAAGGTTATATATACAAGGCAGTTTGAATTCATTTGGAGAAATTCACACTCTCTCATATAGTTTGATATCCAACAGTTGGAAGCTAGGAAGTGTGAAGTTGGCAAAGAGCTGGAAGGAGGCTAGAAAGAAGTGCAAGATTTTGGAGGAATATGGAAGACACCAAGATTGAAATTTTGGGCCATCTATCTCTCACTTATGAGGAGTATCTAGGGAGATTAAATTTTTTGTCTAGTTGAAGTTGTTTCTACTGCTACTACTAGGTTGAAGCTGCTACTGCAAGTTGATGCTGCTAGGTCGAAGTTTCTTTTGAAGAGCTATCATTTGCAAGAAGCATTGAGGGATGAATTTGTGTGGATGAAGTATTTTCCTAGGTCAAACATCTTGTATTATCTCGAGAAACTATTGAAGGAAGAATTGTTAACTAGGTTTTCCCCTAGATAGGGGCTTTCCCCTTGTTTGCCTACATATGTTGTCCCTGTTCTATTGTTTTGGTAATTTCTTGATGAACTAAAAGATAAAAGAAGAACATAAAGATAAAATAATCACAAGTAATGATCTATATAGGGAAATATTTTTTCCTTTCTAATTTTCTAACATGGTATCATAACTAAGGTGGAAAAGGAAAAAGGATGTTTGGAGAACCTACTAGAAGGAGTCTAAAAGGATTGATCAAGGGATCATATAAGGAGCTCTTATAAGGGAAGAAGCTCACTATCTTTAAGGACAATGTATAACACAATAAAGAATGAGAATAAATTGGAAGGATCATCAAATCCCAAGGAATGGAAGAAGAGAATTGACCTCATTCTTGAAAAGAACAAGGTCTTGGATTTGGTTAAAGGAAAGGTGAAGAAACCTACTGGAGAATCCAGTGATGTAGACAAAAAGAAGTATAGAGAGTCATAAATATTGGCTATGAAAGTGATGGTAGAAATCATAAAGGACAATCTTGTCCCATACATTTCCAATATAGACCATGCTTAAGAAATGTATGAAGCCTTATCAAAATTGTTGACTATCAAGAACATCGGTCAAGTAGCAAGTTTGAATAATGAATTAAGGAATAAAAAAATGAAAAAGGACGAAAGTGTGGCTTCCTTCTTTGTAAGGATATCTAAAATTAGAGTTGAACTTCAAGCCATAGATGAAATTGTACCAGAAAATGAACTAGTAATCACTGCATTATTGGGATTACCACCTACTTGGATTTCTTTTGATTTAGGATGCAATAGTTGGAAAGAAGCTCCTACCTTTGAGAAATTATGGAATGCTTTCACCCAATAAGAAATGAGAATCTCATTAGTATCAAACAATGAAGAAGAAAAGGTTTCAAATTCATACTCCACTTCTCACAAGAAAGGAAACTTCAAGAAGTAAAAAGGGACAAGAAGGAAGGTCAATATGTCCAAGATAGAATGGTACCAATGTCACAAAATGGCCCACTATAGAAGTGACTATCCTGACAATCTGAAGAACAAGAAAAGAAACAGAGACCAAGCCAATGTTGCTGAAGAAGGATCTCCAAAGAAGAATAATCCCAAAGAACTGGATATAAGGGACTTACACTACTAAGTCCTTTGACCTAATATTTAGTTATTTCATTTTTTATTTTTAGTAATTGTAGGTTTAAAATAATTTGGAAAAACATTTTTTATTTGTTCTTAAGGTTATATGTATCCCTCAATCTTGGAGGGAGTTCTCACTAACCTCCAAAGATAAGTATCTTATTAACTTTTGATTTTTTTTCCTTATTTAGTTTTTCTTGCATTAAATACTAATCACATTTTTGTTCATATTTTCCTTATCTAGGAACTTGTTGAAGACTCAAGGATTATGAAAGAAGCCCTTACGAAACAAAGCATTGAAATTACAAGGTTTGTTAAGAAACAAAAGGGTATGTTTTGAACTACAATTTTTTTCTCTCTTCATATTCATTCTTGATAAACTATTACTAACACCATTGTGTCTAGCTTTCTTGAATCTTAAAGATTCTTGGTCGGGTGATTAATCATTAGATAAATCTACCCTCCTTATATCTTTGATTAATCTTGTGGAATACTAGAAAGATTCTTTGTGAAAACCCTAACTTAAAGGTGAATAAATGAAAATGTGTGAAACCCTAGCCTACTTAGGGTTATTGTTGAAAAATTCTCGATGCTTTGAAAATGTCATGTTTGGGTTTTGATATGGTTATGAAAAACCATAACTTGTTAGGGTTGAATGGTGATGCCTGAAATCCTGAACCTTTGAAGTATTGATAATTTAGGGTTTCTTATGTTTTGTATTGAAAGCCTAGATCATTAGGGTTTGTTAGGGTTTATAATCAAGACCCTTATTTAGATATTGTCATAGGAATGAAATCCTAGGTATAGGTGTGTTTTTCCAATCAAAACCTTAGTCTAACCAAGTTTGTGATATGTCTAACTTTAATATATTGCTGTTTGTGTCAATGGGTTTTAATAACACATATTATGATATGTTTGTGCATGATGATGAGATCTTAGAGATGTATGTTGACCTAATTGTTAATGGTCATAAGTACTAGGGTTTGGAACTAAGCCCTAGTCGAAGTTTGATTCTTTAGGATGATCATGTTTATGAATTCTAGGGTTTTGTAACTAAACTTTAGTAGAAGTCCAATTATCTAATATGTGATGACTAGTAATCTGAGACTCATGAAAGGTTTATAAAACTTGAAATAGTATTGTTATCAATTTTATTGTTAAGAATTAGTAAAATCTATGGTTTACAACAAACCCTATTCGAAGCTAGTCATGTTGTTACTTTAAATTTAGTTGTGATTAGTTTTGATTGTTAAAGCTCATGTATGAAATCTAGGGTTTCACACTAAACCCTAGTAGGAAGTATAATATATCAAATCTAAAGTTGTTAGGTGCGTTATAAAACTATATTTGTTTAAATTTCATCTAGGATTTGAAGTAGGGTATGTAATACCTCTGGAAGAAACATTGAAACCCTAGATGTAATGAAGGTTGTTATGAAATGCTCAAAGTCTTGATGATATAGCCTAGGGTTTATAACAAAAACCCTAGCAATAATTTGAAATGTATCTGTCTCTTTCTTATAACTAAATTTGGGTATTTAATGTCTAAAGTTGAATGGTTCCATTATTATATGATTTTGATATGGTTAACTTCATGCTTCTATAGATTTGGGTACTTGCTATCTAAGTTGTGCAGGTACATCATCTTCACTATGATGAAGATGTTTGTAAGTAAATCTGATATGATAAGCATGATCAAGAAAGTTATAATGGTCATGGTAACTCTGATGAGAAGGATGGAAGCCATGAAATATTCTCCAATGTCATAGAAGAGAAAGAAATATCCCTAAGTTAGGAGGGAGCTTGGATGAAAGAAATCTCCCTAAGTTAAGAGGGAACCTGGATAAAAGAAATCTCCCTAAAGCTAAGAGGGAGCTTGGATGAAAGAAATTTCCCTAGTTGAGAGGGATGTCATATCATAGTCATGATGGTCACCTTGAAAGAAGAAATTGGAGAATGTATTTTTTAGGGGCTGCTAAAATAAGAAAAGCAGGATATAATTGAAGAACGTGTTGCTGCATATGAAGTAGGAAAGGAAAATGTATGATTGAGGAATCTTCTGTCAAGATTCATTTGAAAGTCCTTATGTGATAAAATTGAGAAGAAACATCTAGTTGTCTGGAAGACCCCAAAGGTTTGTGTTTATGTATGTATATATTTGAAAGTTTGTTACTAATTGGGGTTGTGTTTGTACAGGTAAATATCTCTGAGGTTTGATAACATGTCGGTTACATAAGAGAGGTTTCTTACCAATTTGTTTGATCGGGAAGGATTTTCTACCAATCTATTTGATCGAAGAGGAATTGTTACCAATTGAAATAATTGGGAAAGTTGACACTTTTTGTTTGAGACACATTGTTGGGGAGGGCATCTGGCCGACACTTTGTGTTGATGTCTAGTTCTTGAAGTAGAGAGGGTGACATTGGTCATAGAGCTTTGATCTCGGATACACACCTAGATCCACGAGTTGATGGTTATCAAGTAAGCTTGATGGTACCTAGAGAGGTTGAAATGTTTAGTCCATATTAGTCCCACCTAGATATATTTCCTTGGTCTAGAATCTATTCTGTGCATTGTGAGTGCCTAAACTGCTGGAGGACCTTAGATAGATTTCCCTGGTCAGGAATCTATTCCATATCATTGTGATGCCTAAATTCTTCATGGTTCATGTGTTATGAGATCTTCCTTGAACTTGTACTTATGAATACCTCCCTAGTTAAGAGGGAGTGTTGAAATATGTAACTAGATTTGGTCCTCATAAATTTATTTGAGTCACAATGAAATGTACTTATCAAAAGAATGAAGAAATTATTTTTAATTTTATTATTATGAATTATTAAAATGTGGGTTTCATGCTTGGGTCATCTTGTTTTAGGTCAAAGTCTTCATTGAGAACTTCTAGGATTTATTCCAAGTCATTAGAGTAATTTTCCATTTAAATAAACCCTTCTTGGGATTTTGAATCATGTGAAAAGAATTAATACTAAGTCAAATATGCTATTTGTCCCCTCCACACCAAGTTTGCCTCAAGGAGATCAAGTCAGCCTCAAGAAGGAAAATTCAACGTCACTGTAAGGCTAAATATACAAGGAAGTTCAAATTCATTTGGATAAATTCACTCTCTTTCATATAGTTCGATATCCAAAAGCTGGAAGCTGGGAAGTGCAAGTTGGAAAAGAGTTGGAAGGAGGCTAAAAATGAGTGCGAGATTTGGAGGAAGATATAAGACACCAAGATAAAAATTTTGGGCTATCTCTCTCCCTCACTTATGAGGAGTATCTAGGGAGATCAAAGTTTTCTTTGTTTAGTCGAAGTTGTTTCTACTGTTGCTACTAGGTCGAAGTTTATTTTGAAGAATTATCATCTACAAGAAATATTGAGGGTTGAAATCATGTGGAGGAAATATTTTTCTAGGTCAAGAGTCTTTTATTATGTCAATAAACTATTGAAGGAAGAATTGTTGACTAGGTTTTCCCGTAGATAGGGGTTTTTCCCTAGTTGTCTGCCTACATATGTTGTCCTTGTCCTATTGTTTTGGTAATTTCTTGATGAAATGAAAGATAAAAGAAGAACATAAAGATGAAAGAAACACAAGTAATTATCTATACAAGAAAATATTTATGCCTTTCTGATTTTCTAATAGTTTGTACCCCTATTTCTTTATCTCCAAGAATCTGACTCTTAGGATGATGATTTTGTACATACCTCAATGGTTTCTTTTGATATAGATATTATTATGTGTCTTTTTCCTCTGATTCTTCACACTCCTCTAATTCTTGATGTTCTTTGACCTCATTCTTTGGTGACTCATAGTTGATGGATTCATTGTGTTGCAACTTTATTCTAGTGTGAACAAGTACTTCATCAAATTTTACATATGCGTTTTGAATAATATTCCTATCCATATCACTCATGTGTGTCTTATTCCAACTTTTGTACAACATTATAAACAAGATTTGATTGATCTATATGAACATTTTTACTCAATAATTATCATTTCTACTCGTTTCAGCCAATGACATCAATGAAGCAAGGTAAACAGAAGATGGCGGAAAATCCTTCACAGAAAGAGCCTTCTAGACCCAGGAAAAAATGTCGGGAGATAACAAATTATAATATTGAAAGATTTTTGCAAGGCCAAGAAAAGATGAAGGGAAAGTTAAATCAGATTGAAGAACAATTAGTAATATTGAAGGTGAAGTTACAATCGACACACCTTTTATGTCTTTCCCTCGTGGTTGCTTCAAATCAATTTGAGGAGCAAATGGCTAATTTGATAATTCTTCAAAAAATATTATATACATTAGAATGAAATTTTACAAGAACTGCAACTTTAAGGTATTTTTTGTTTTCGTTTTTTTTTTTTAATACTAAAATGTTTCAATTCCATATATATAATTAAACCTTCTTAGCACATGACTTCTGACTTAAAGGGGAAGTATTATGCACTGTAATGTTATTTTTTTTAGTTATAAGACCTCATTTATTTGATGATATGTTTAAGAATTTGATAAATATTCCATTTATTTGATTTTAATTCTATTATTATCATCTCATTTTCATGTACACACACACACACACACACACACACACATTATTTTGGAAAACTTAACTCGTATAACATATATGTTTCATTTTCCATTTAAATAGTTCAAGACCACATGTAAAAGTTAGATTATTTGCAATCTTCCCCTTATTGATTTTAAAGGATTTGAAAATAATAGAGTAGTAAGCTTTAAGAATCACAAGAGAATCAAAAGTATGATATTCATCTCAAAGGTAAATTCAAACTGACGCTAATTGAGAATAGTTACTAGGGATTTTGTGCTTCCATTTTTTAATAGAATTACACGAGTTTCCTAAATCGAATGTCGCTCTACCGCTAGCGAGTGTCCATATCCCATATGAAGTTATCTACTTTATTAAATAAGAAAATTTACCCTTTCTCTTTTCTTTATGTAAAGTCATGTATCATTAGAAGTTTTATTTTTTTTCTCATTAATAAGATGATTATACATTGGGAAAAACCCAATACCACATATATTTCTCCATTACCAATGAGTGTCCATAGCCCCGATAGCATTATATACTTCCCCTATTTCAAAGAAACCTATTTAATATGGGAAGATTATGCACTAAGAAAAACCTAGTACCACAGATATTTCTCTGTTCCCAACAAATGTTCATAGCCCCAACAATGTTGTATGCTTCCCCCATTTCGAGAAAAGATAAATGCTCTATTATCCAAAGAATAATATTAGTGATTAAGGAAGGTCACATGAATAGATTAAAATAGTGAATAACTAGTAACATCAATTAGTTTTAGTGAATATTCTATTTTTTGGATATGATATTTTACAAATATCAAAACATGTATTCATAAAATTTTCATACTCATAGAGTAGTGTTATCCATTGTGACATTCATGGGGAATGAAATGCAAAATGTAATAAAAATGTGGTCCAAAATCTACTTACAATGAGTTGAAAATAAAATGTTTCTGAGTTATCTCCATAAAGTTTTGATTATGAGTTTGTAGAAGGTATCATTTTTTCTTATTTTATTTTGTTTTATTTATTATTATTATTTTTATAGTAATTGTGATTGAGAAGGTAAAATAATGTTTTAGGAACTGGTCATCGACTGTGGATCAATTATTTCATTTTTCAAAATTTCTTAAAGAAAAACTATTTCTCCCCTAATTTTATCAATAATAAAAGAGCCCAACCATAACGTTATCATATTTATCAAATTATTGTGTTTACTCGAGTCTTATCATTTTTTGTCTCATTAAGTACTTTATATACTGTTCAAACATTTTACCTTGAGCTCTCCTATCAAATAATTTTTTCATTTTTTTCTAATGTTTGTTTATCTTTTCATAAACATATTCATGATATTGTTTAACATGAATAAATTTATTCATACATCTTTCCAAGTAGTTTGGTTCTTCATTAGTTTTTTGTAACAATTTCATAATTCAGAACCTAAATGTACATGAATGACAACATCTATACAATACATCAAATGAAAAAGAGATGTTCCTATAGATATTTTAATGTTGATCCGATCAACTCAAAAAACATATTTTAGTTCGACATCCCAATTTTTCTTGCTAGACCCAAAATATTTTATAAGGATTTTCATTAGATTTTTATTTCTAGATTCAACCAACCCATTTCCTTTTGGATACTATGTGATTGAATGTCTAAGTGTAACATTTTAGTTTTCACAAAAAATCTACAAGGTTGCAGGAGAGAAAGCCTTGGCATTATCTGCGATTATCCTTCGAGGACAACAAAATTGAGAAAAAAATATTTTCTTCAAGAAATTTCAATACTTATTTATCATTCATTTGTATTACTAGTATTGCCTCAATCCTTTTTGTAAAATAATCTGTAGCAGTGAAAATCCATCGATACTGACCACTAGAATGAGGATTGATTTCTTCAATAAAATCCACCCCAATGATTAAAAGGGACTTTGGTATGAATGGGTTTCAAAGGTAAAGCAACTAGATTCTACTTGCTAGCAAAAAATTGATATTGATGGCAAGCTCTTACCTTTTCGTTCACATTTTAGAAAAGTGTTAGCCAATAGAAATTGCTTCTTAGAATTTTATGAGTAATTTCTTTCCAAGCATAGTGGTATCCATAGAATCTGTTGTGGTGTCTTGTAATGAGGTGTTCAATATCATCTTGTGATACAAATTTCAAAATAATTCCTATTGGATCTTTCCAATATAATTTATTGTTTATAATATAATTATTTTACAACTTTTAATTTTAAAAGAATGAGCTTGTGATTTTTCTCAAATGAGTTGAAGATTGTAAATTCTTAAGGTAAGTAATAATATGTGCGTACTAGCAACATGAAAGAAATATTTCATCCATGGTTGGAGAATTTTGATTAGGTAAAAGAAACCCTAGATATATATCCCTTTCTTCCCCTTCGATCTGAGCAATTAGACTCATATGAGTTATTTTATTGATTTTTAAAGCTTCAAAATTTGTTTTAGTTAAGAGTTTGGCTAACTTTAGTCCCTTCACTATTTTTGTGGGATTCCACACCAGATCATACTCTTGTATTTTAGCTATCCACTTTCCTCATCTTCCTTCACAATCATGTTGGATTAGAATCTCTTTAATTGCAGGGTTAGGCAAATAGGGAATGGGTTTTGATTGTAAAATATAATATTTGAAGGCTTTTAAAGACTTAATTAGTGCATATAGTTTTCTTTTCCATTATATTATATTTCAATTTAGATTCTTGTAAATATTTACTAAAGAATCCTCTAGGTTTCTCAAAACCTTGTTGGTTATTTTGAATGAAGAGAACTGCAATTGTATGCTTAGATGCAAAAGGAAAAATGATAACATCTTTAGTATAATATAGGCCAATTAAAACAAGAGCCCGTCTTAAGGACTTCTTAATCTTTGAGAAGGATTTTGAGATGATATTGTCAATTTTATTTCCTTCCCCCTTTTTAACATATTTGTAATTTATTTAATTATTTCAATGAAGTTCAGAATTATTAAAATGCCTAAAAAAAATTATGCCCCCTAAAAATATTGAATTTATATTGTTTGTTCTTAGAAGTGGAGTATTTTCAATAGTCTACACCCTTTTAGGATCTACTTGTACTCCTTGTTTAGGGAGCATATGGCCAAACAATTTCCCTTTAGTCATTGTGAAGAAATATTTTCGAGGATTTAGTGAAAAACCATATCTCCAAAATTCTTTAAACACTCATTTGAGGTGCTTTAAATGTTGTGAATATGTGTTAGAAAATAATCATATCATCTAAATAAATGGAAATAAAATGATATTTCTCATTTGCAAAGGCTATGTCCATGGTTCACTAGAAGGTAGCTTCGACATTCATTAGACCAAAGGGTGTTTTTCAATACATAAATGTTCCCCAAGGAGTGGTAAAAGCAGTTTTATATTTGTCATCCTTTTGAACTACTATCGGATTATATCTTGAAGAAACATCCATCATTAAATTATGATGAGCTTTGACTACCCTATGTAAAATGTGATCCATTTTGCGTAAATGGTAGTTATATTTTAATGGGGCCCTTTTAATATTTCTAAAATCATCACACGACCCAATCTCTCCATTTTTATTGTGTACTGGCACTAAATTAGCTATCCACTCCAAGTATCTCTAAAGTACAATAATTTTAGCATCTAGTAATTTCTTGACTTCTTTTTTCAATTAATGGAAGTAATAGGGAGTTGATTTGTCTTAATTTCTTCCTGCAAGGTTTAATCCCATGGTTTAGAGGAATACATTGTTCAATAATTTTCCCATCATAAGCTTTCAAATCATCCTAACTTTGAGAGAAAATATACATTTATTATTTTAAAAGAGAAATATATTCCTTCTTACTTTCTTTTGACAATTTTTTAGATAAATTTCATAACTTTGGATTTCACTAGTTTTAAGGTTCGCCTCCTCCACATCTTTATTCAATGGTTTTAACATGGGAGATGATATAACATTTTCCTATCCAAAAATTTTATATGAAGCAATTAACTCTCTAGGAATATATTTTTTTCTTCAGATGACAACATCATGATTAACAATTTTCATTTTTAAGGTTGAAGTATCAATATTTACATTGTTGTTGTCTTCTTCCTCATATTAAAATTAATTGTAGAAATTATATTTTTTTGTAAAATCCTAAACTTGGTTCCTATATGATCTTAAAGGTGGATGTTTGTTTTGACATTTTTCAGTGACTTATTTTATAGCCAACTTAGAATGTCCAAAAATTTACAGGTTTTGAATATTTAGACTTTGGCTATACAAGATTCACCCAGTGAAAACTATTCTCCATAAACTAATTCTGAAATTAATGTCATAGAATTATCTACTGGAAAGAATCAACCATTTGGAGGTAAAATAAGCTGAAAGGTAAAACAAAGCACAATGCTTCTCAGAAAGAAAACTCAACCAAAAATGAACCTTCTGACGAGAAATGAAATTCTCGTTATCCTTGTCTGATCTGTAACGAAGATCATTATATGAAGGAATGCCCACATCGGGCAAAAGTTACTAAATTCACGAAAGGTTCTCCAAGTATTGTTGTTTTGAAGGATCCTTTCCCTTTTCAAGATAGTAAAATGGTTTCACGTAATCCATCCTCTTCTTCCACATTGGTAGATACCATGATGATGTCTTCGCAAGTTATGGTAGCAACAAGATCTAAATATTATGGATATAAGGGTCCTATAGTAAATGGAAAAGATGTTAGCCCATATAGTTAACCTACCACTTCAATTCCTTCTCCTTTTGAAGCATTACAAATTGAGAAACCAAACTCTGACATGGTGATTCGACTTCTTGCCAAAGGTGTTGTTCGAAAATCAACTTTCAACCCACATGCTAGAGCTTCTCAAATATACAACATTATTGACGATTTGGTGATGTCTCCTTTAGCAATGTCAGCTCTTGAAGTGTTGCAAACATGTCCAGCATAAATAAAGCTACTTTTGTCATCTATTGGAGCAATTGATCCTCAATATTCTAATATTATCATTTTTTATCTTAAAAGTCATATACCTAGACTCCCACATCAACTAGCATTCCAAATACTAGATTTGTCAAAACCAAACGCATTTTTCGTACAATAATTGATGAAGGATCTTGTACGTGTATCTTGTATATTTCTTGTTGGGAAGCTTTGGGTTCTCCAACTATCAATCAATCTCCTACCACTCTGAAAGCCTTTGATGGAAGAGTTAGAAGGTAAGACTATCACAATCGAGGTTCAAGTCATTGATGTCCAACTTGATTACAACCTTTTATTAGGTCAAAGTTGGATTTGTGTTATGTCTATATTGGTTTCATCACTTTTCCGCATGATATTATTTCCTCATCAAGGGATAATAGTAAAAGTAGATCATTTATCTTATTATACTTTTGACCCTAACTCTACAGGTAGTGTACTTTTTATGGGGAAAACGATTACTCCCTATGAGAATATTGGTCTTGGTTTGATTAAGGATTCATCAATGATGGGAACATTTTCACTCCCTCCACCGAAATTTCCTTCTAATGTTGCCGAGGTTAACATGATCTCATCAAGCACTATCAAATCTTTTGATCCCTGGACTATGCATTTAGAATCTTAATTGACCTCATATGGCAACGTGATGTCTTTAAGCCCATTCGAATTAGCTTATCAAGTAGTTCCAAAGTTTCTGATCCACCACCCTCTGAAATTGATCGAGTGAATGTGATCACTGATGATTATTCTCAACTATCTTGGTTAGAACCAATATCATTCCTTGATCCTTTCAATAATATGTTTCCAATCGATGAAAGTATTATGGAAATTAGGAATTTGGATGAAATGTCATGGGACGACTATCATCATAGATCATATTTTCTTGCGAACCTTGATAAAAATAACGTAAACTTTGAAACAGGAACTGTAAACTCAAAATGAAACCTCTAGCCAAAAAACTCCAAAAAAACATGGAAAACATCCCGAAAACAAAAAGTGATGACGCTGTAATAAAGGTTTTTTTTTCAACATTTTCTAAAAATGGTAGTAAAAACCAATTTCTTTTGTGCAAAAAACACCTTGAAAACAAAAAGTGTTGATGTTGTAATAACACCTATTTTTTTTCTGAGTTACATTTTCAATATTTTTTCCAATGACGTTAAGGATAAAATATCATGACTCAGAAAACCTTTAAAATTTTTACAGTTTTTCAACCATGGAATTAAAACCAAAGATTGTGCCTACAAAAAACCTTAAGTTTTCAACATATTTCAACCATGGCATTATGAAAATTTTCTATGACTAATTAAAAAAAATGAATACCTGAATGAATGAGTCATTATAAGAAGAGTGATTTTTTTCCAAATGCTAAAAGTATAACAACTTCAAAATATTACCCTAAGACACCTTGACCCATTGCAACAAAAATTTAAAAATAAACCATCAAATTGGCAAGCAGTGTAGGCGAACTGACCCATTCTAATGAAAGCTTAAAGACCAACCATTAAATTGACACATTGTGGGGTTGGACTCGATACATTATAACGAAAAATTTAAAATCAACTATCAAATTGCAACATAATGGGATTAGGTTGCTAGTCAAGGATCCACACGAACCTTGCAGGAAACAATAAAATCAAACAAATATAAATACATGAAATCAAAATCACAAATAGAAATACAAATTTAACATGAAAAAAACAAAAAACAAAAAAAAGCACAACGAAGTTCTTAAAAAAAATAAAAGAAATAAATAAAAGATAATTAAAAAAAAATAAAATATGAGAAAAAAAAAACAACCCAAATTTAAAAAATTATATACAAACAAAAAGTATAAAATATAAGTTTCCTCGCTGAAAGAAGTTCATGGAAGCATCGAAATTGAAAGGAGGTCCTAAACAGTTGAGGCATATCAATAGAGATGACAGCTAGAAGATCAGTAGTTGCTGGATCCCTACCCTTTCTTCCTAATCTAGCCTTACCCTCCCTCCCCCTCCTCCCTTGTTTGACCTTTTCTAGCTTTCTATGTTTCCCCGTATTTGTCCCCTTTTTATCCCGTATCCTTCTCCATCCTCTTGGTTTCTCCTTTGGTTAAAAAAATAAATAAATCAATAGATTTTTGGTCATATTCTCGACCATCTTGTTTTTAGGTTTTTGACTCTCGTTCCTTCTTTTTTTTTTTGAATGCCTTATCATTAAGATCTTATTATTACCATCCCTAAAACTATTTGATGGCTTCTCTTATAATTTTAATTTTACGTTCTTTCCCTTTTCCTTAATCCAAAAATGTTTATTATTAATAAATGAATTAAATTAATTATAAAATTATACCTTAATAGAGGATATAATTCATTAATTTGGCTCCAAATGGACCTTAGTTAAATGATAAATAAATAATTATATGATGTACCAATATTATTTTAATTTGAGTTAGTTCGTTTTTTGGTACATAGACATACATTTATTAA
>APFE030643472.1:51698-68688 GCA_000404065.3 Pinus taeda
CTGGGATAAAATTCATCACCCAAGGCCACATATAGAGGCCTGTAGCAGCATAGAAGTAGGGCCCTCCTTCAAACACCTTGTCTTTATCCTCAATGTTAGTAAAAACTATAGTGAAGAAACCCTTTGATCCAAGGTGCAGATCTATATTCCCCTTAGGTTTCCAATGATTCTTTATCCATGCTTGTAAAGCCTTCTTCGTTGGCCATAACGCCATGAATTTATAAATGACTGCATAAGTCGCCATGTGTTCCCTATGCGCCTGTAGTGCTAGATCACTTAACACCACTCTGGGTGTGATGGTTGCCCTAGGCTTACATTGTTCAGTTCGATTTCTAGTGTCCGCATTATGATTTTATTCTTCTATTCGTTTTTCTCTTCTGACTTCTTCTTGTGTATTTTCCTGCACCTGTGTACCTCTGTTGTTCTATTTCCCTACTCCTAAAATTCCGATTTTAGCCTCCAAAGGTTTCTTGAAACGACTAGAGATTTCCTGATTGTAGGATGAAGTGGAACTCCCCCCCTCTCACCTCTCCATGGTGCCCAACACTTAAATTCTACTGCAAACCCTAGCTCTCTTCACCAACTACCCACTTCAATACCTTTTGAGTGGTAAACATCCTAGTGGAATGCTATTCTCAAAATTGTGTGGAAAGATATATTGCGTTGGCTTTGCAGAACTAGTACAGTGTTTGAGTTTGATGTTGCATGGGGATACAAATATTATTCCAAGGATTGAAGGAAAAATAAAGGATATCCCCTCATCAACACTTTTCGAAATCAACATGAAAATCATTAACATTTAAAAAAAAAAAAATGTTCATAAGAAAATTTAAAGTGTCTAAAATATGCTCCAAATAAAAAAAAGGTGTATTATGAATCAACACTTTTCAAAATCAAATGATTTTGTTGTTACCTTAAAAAAATGGGTACTCGTATCAGTTCACATTTCAAAGTTCACGTTGTTTAAAAACGAGAATGACTTTTCTACCATATTTTTGCCTGAGATCGTAGATAATCTTGAATGTCCTATGTCAATTCTTCAATCTGAATTTTAAAAGAACTTAGGAATTATATCTACAAACATTCCAATTAATATCTCAGTAAAATATGGAATTAACGAGAACATTCACATAGGTGCTTCATGCTCACTTGAAGAAATTCAAGGCCCTATGTCAAGAATTTCGTGACATTTTTTCGTGGTCTTATGAGGAAATGCCAAGAATTGACCCAAGTATCGTTGTTTATGAAATTAAGACTTACCCAAATGCTAAACCTATTAGGCAAAGATTATGTCCAGTGCATCCACGAAAGGCTACTACTATCAAAGTTGAGGTTGAAAAACTACTTAAATCAGGTTTTTATCCATATTGTTCCCTTGATTGATTGGGTTTCCAATATTGTTCCTGTTAACAAAAAGAAAGGGACCATCAAAGTATGTGTAGATTATAGGGATATTAATAAGGCTTCTCTCAAAGACAACTATCCTACCCCTTATATTGACCAAATCATTGACTATTGTGCCAGTAATGAAATATTCCCTTTTATGGGTGGATTTTCCAAATACAACCAAATCAACATACTCCTTGTTGATCATCATAAAACCATATTCATTTTTCCATGGGGAACTTTTGCTTATTGGAAACTCCCATTTGGATTAAAGAATGTCAATGCAACCTTTCAATGGGCCATGTCTTACGCTTTTCATGATATCAATAATATTGTACAACCCTATTTGGATGATTTACCAACTCATTTATTGAAGCAATAAGATCATCCAATGCATTTGAGATCTATTTTTATCAGATGTTGACATTACAGTACATGCTTGAATCCTCAAATGTGTTTTTTTGTGTAAAATTTAGTCAATTACTAGGATTTGTGTATCAAAAGAAGGCATTCATGTCAATCCACTTAAGGTAGAGGCTATTTTGAATTTGCCTCCTTCTAGCTTGCACCAACTCCAAATTTTGCAAGGGAAAGCAAACTTTTCACATCGATTCATCCCGAACTATGTTAAGCTAACTAAAGGTTTTAATCTACTGTTGAAAAAGAGCATCTCATTTACATGTGATGAGGTTGCTAAAAAAGCTTTTGATGCACTCAAACATGTGTTGATTCATACATCATTGTTGTATCCACCCGATTATCATCAAGATTACCTTTTGTATTTAGCTGCATCGGATGTCACCATTGGCATGGTTTTAGTTCAAGAATATGAGTTGAATGATGAACATGTGATATACTATTTGAGTATAAATCTTACAAAAACCGAGATAAAATACGCACGTTGAAAAATCGGCCTTGGAAGCTATTCAAGTTGTCCAAAGATTTCGTCATTACATTCTCTTACATAAAACAACAGTGATTTCAAATTGAAACCCTATGGTTTACATTCTTATGAGACAATTTCTAGGGGTAAAATATTCTAAATGGATAGTTATCCTGCAAGAATTTGATTTAGAATTCATAAAATCTAAGTCCAAGAAAGCATTGGTGTTTTCTGAATTGTTATGTGACTTACGCTCTACTAAGACGAAGACCATGTTAGAGGATTCTCTTCTAGATAAATCACTTTTTCTTATCAATACTTTAGACCTATGGTATGGAGATATTATTGTGTATCTTCAAATTGAGACTTTTCGACCAAAATTAACTCGAACAGACCGTCATTGTATTCAGTATCAATCCCAACAATACATTATTTTTGGTGATACACTTTATCATCATGGTGTTGATTCCATCTTTAGATGATATTTGACTCATGAACAAGTTTAAAAAGCATTGAATGATTGACATTCTAGAGTTTGTGACAGTCATATGTCATGGTTTTCCACTGCCCAAAAAGTCTTGCGTGCTGGGTATTTATGGCCTTCGATGTTCAGAGATTGTATAATTACGATCCAGAAATGCCAAAATTGCCAAATTTACCATCACAAAATTCGTGCACCTCCAACTACTCTTCACCCAATCATTATTGTCAGTTATTTTACAAAATGGGGCATCGATTTCATTACATGTAACCCTCACTCAGTCGGGGGGCATGGGTATATTATCCTAGCTATGGATTATTTTACAAAATGGGTTGAGGTGATGCCTACATAAAATATGATGATGAAATTGTCACTATTTTCATATTCAATCATGTGATTTCTAGGTTCGATGTTCCACAAACCATCATCACAGACCATGTAGCTATTTTTGAAATTTTTTGATGACTGAACTTACTTCAAAGCTAGGCTTGCATTATGACTATTCCAATCCCTATTATTCGCAAGAAAATAGCCAAGTATAATTCATAAACAATATTTTGACTACCATGATTAAAAGGATTGTCGAAATTAATAAATGAAATTGGCATCTGGTGCTCTTTCTAGCCTTGAGGCGATATCGTACCTCAACAAAAACTTCAAGTATTTTTACTCCCTTCCAATTGCTTTACGGTCTAGAAGCAGTTTTACCTATTGAATGTCAAATCCCATCATTAAAACTGGAAATTGAATTATTACTAGCCACTTCTGCAAAGGAGGAGCCTTTTTTGTACTTAGCATGATTAAAAGAGACTTGCCATGATGTTGCATTAGCTAGTGAGACTCATAAGAAATGAGTTAAGACACATTTTGATCAAAATGTAAATCCTCTCTCATATTCGAAAGGTGACCTAGTCTTGGTTTATGATCAAGAGCATGATAAATTAGGTGTCGGTAAATTCGAGCCCATATGGCATGGTCCTTATATTGGAAAACATGTACTGGAAAAAGGGGCTTATGAGCTAGTTGATGACATTTCTTTAGGAAAGCCTAGAAATGGTCTTTACCTAAAGAAATACTATGCTTAATTCACTCCGTGAAGACTTTTTACATTGTTGTATCATATTTTTTATGTGTTTGGCAATTTTAGCATCTTTTTACAATTTTCTGGTACTTCTCCTACTTATCTTGTGTTACAATTGATTTTCAAATGTTGAAACTTCCTAAAACTTATATTGGATTTATTGATGGTGCTAGTCGTAGTACTCATAATTTGTCTTCCATAGCTTGGGTTATTTAGCCACCCACTTATGAGTTAGTTAGTATTCATGGAATATGCCTTGGCCTAACAATGAATAACATCGCAGAATATAGTGTAGTTATCGAGTTGTTGTGTGATGCCATTTCATTTGGTATTTGTTGAATGATCATTAGGTTAGATTTTCAACTCATAGTATTACATTAAAATGGTGTCTATTTGGTAAGAATTTCTACAATATTAAGGACGTTTTTGCGGGTTCGTCTCTTGGAGAGAGAATCTGATTACATCCAATATGAACAAATTCTAAAATATTTAAACACATTAACTGATGCATTCACTAATTATGTGTTAAATTGACATTTATAACATATGTAAGAAATAAAAACAATATCCATCCACATATTGTACAAGATAGACTGAGATAATAGTAGTAGTTTCCATTAATCAAAATTTTTGTAAAACTTGTGGTTTTACAAAATGTCATCCAAGACATATGAGGTCCTGTGGCCTTTATTATCTAAACATGCCGATATATAAAAAACAAAATCTAGCCCTATGAATAGAAAATAAGCATGATGATTATGGTAATAGACAATGGTGCGAGCTACTCGTTGTGGAAAGTGACTAATCGGCCCAGGAACTCCCACGGTATGCCTTTGGTAATGGATAGGCAAATCATCGATCCCAACATCTAGGATATCCAAAACAACCTCTCTAGGTTGTGCTCAAGCTCACTTAAATCCTTTTACGCATCAAGGTCTGGTACCGTAGGAGTTGTTGGTTACTCACCATGTCCTTCAAATCGACGTAGTCCTACTGGTTTGACCAGGGCCACATCTGCATGATTATTTTAGATAGTTAGTTTTGATTGCAAAAAACAAAAAAAAATTGAAAAACAAAAAACAACCAAAATTTATGTTTTACCTATGTCACCCCACTACATTCCTGTAGAAAGTGGGATATATGGTGTTATCACTCAGGTTGTTCCCAAAAAGTTGTAAGAAAAGGGAATATGGCTGAGGTAACCATAGACCAATCTTTTAGATACAGGTTCTAGCCAACCTACATCCAGAGAGAGCTCTCTCTTTATAATTTAGCTTTGTTTTTGAGGTATATTAGGCTAGTTATGAAGTACAAGGGTTTGTGTTTGAGTTTGGATGGTGATATTCAATAGAACAGGAGTGTAAGTCTGAAAAATTCAGTCCATTGGGCTAATGGAGTCTATGAGGATGGACTGCTGGATATGGTTTCTTTAACAGAGGATGGTACTACAGAGCAAGGTAATCAATCATGGAACAATTTAAAGGTTGAAATCAGATGGGATGGAATCTAATGGATGAAGGGAAATTAAGAATCCTTCATCATGTAGATAGAGGGAAAGTGAATGATTATGACCAAGAAGCGATTTAAGAATTTCTTAGCATTTAATCAGTATGAAAGAACCAGGGGAAACATGAGCAATTAAGAATTCTTGTTTATGCTAATTCTGAAGAAAACATTAATAATAACAGAGACTGAACACAGAGTGCAAACAAACAAATTCTGAGTTATTCTTTTTCTCTGTTATTTAGTTCATGAAACATATATGATATAGTAAACATAGAAACTGTAAGACACAGGTTAGAAGAGACTTATTGATCCATAAAAAATTCAAGAATTCTGTAATAGGGCCCTCAGCGTCAAATTCCACATCCAGAGAGTCCAGCAACAATGGATTCCAACAACTTTTGTATTTAGAAAATTCTCAGAGTTACAACGCAGTCTAAGAAATACATCACCAATTCCGAATACTTTGCTTAGCGAGGCATTTATACAAAAATGTTACAAAATATCTCAGAGAGATAATATCTAGCAATAACTCACTCTAACTACTTAAAAGGAGAAATAAATGATCTTGAGAACAGGGAGAAATAAATGAAGAAGTAAATGTTGTTGTGCTGGCTGCTCAGTTGGTGAGATATGTTGTTCTGTGGGCTCAGTGAGTCGGCTGGTAGTTGTTTTCCACTGATATTCTGCGTTGCTACCCCGGCTTTCTCAGGTGTCTTCAATTCTGATGAGACATGCTTTGATTTATATGTCTGTTCTTTGATTTTGTTCACCAACTTATAATAAATGATGTAAAAATTTCAATTTTCCAAAGATATCAAAAATGGGTTTATAGGATTCCTAACATATCTTGCCACCACTGCTCTTCTGGTAACTTATGTCTTTGCAGCTTTCTCAAAGTCTCATCAGTTTTTGTGTACCTGAAGAAGTTAGGCTGGACTGTAAAAATATGTTTCACTTCATGTTCAATATAAAATAGATTTTCCAAATTGTTGTAGAGGGTTTGGCCAGATGGAAGGGCCTTCTCTCCTGGAGTACTTGATGAAGTATTTACTTGATCAGCAGCATGTTTATTTAACTTGTGTGTGTACTCAACTTGTCTCAGCAGGTGTTCATTACTCCCCAATAGACTTGGCAAGCCCCTTTCATGCAAAATTGTAAATTTTTCTACAAAAGAATTTATCCCACTTGCATGTCCTGGCACCTTCTCTCCAAATTTTGCATCAGGGTTCTCATGGTCAGAACTCTTTTGATTGTTATAATGGTGCTTGTTCTGTCTCTGATGTCTAGTGCTGCTAGTTCTTCATTGGTCTTGTTGTTCAAAAGATGTATTAGCCTGTTGGCCTGTTCGGGCATATGTCCCAATAAAGCTCTGGCCTTTTGAATTTCCACTTGGGCTGCTGCTATCAAGTCAATCTGCTCATATATAACCTGAATAGATCTCCACATACTACTAATAGACTGATTGATGTTAGCCCACAAAATGCCTTTGATTTGCCAGAGACTTATCTAAGGAGAGGTCCTTTTCCAATGCCTTTACCTTATTTTCTAACACTTTAACCTCTCTTGTCTTTTTTGCTACAGTCATCTTAGATTTGTCATAGCTTATCTCTAGCTTTGCCAATTTTTCTTTGGCCTCTTTCAACTCTAACACTTGGAGTTTTAATTCCTCCATGGCTTTTATTAACTCCTCTATGGTCATGCCAATACTGCTGCCTATTGCTATTGCTGGGGTACCTATGGTGATTTCTGTTGTTGATGCCGGGACGGTGGGAGGCACTGCTATTATACCTGTGGGAGGAGCTGTTGTGACTATTGGAGCTATTTCAGGTGGCTAGGAGGTCGACTCACCCTGCTTTTCCTGTAATACTTTCTCCAATGCCCTTTCTGTCTCACTTAATCTTTCATTCATCCTCATAAGCAGGTCCATCATGTCCTTCTATGACTTCTGTTGTACAACTTCTGTGGTTTGTGGATGCATAATAGAGGGCAGCTTTAATTGTTTCCTGAGATCAGCAATGTCCTCTTCCTTCTTCTTTATCAAAGCCTTTATGCCCTTGGCATCTTTGGGATCATGTCCCAACTCGATGATAATATCTTCCAAGGACTTTATCCTATTGTCCTTGGCTAAAGATGATGCCTTCTACAAATATAGTTGAGAAGAGGTGTTGTTCAATGAGTTCTGCAATTTGTGAGCCAACATTGCCTTATCTGCCAATGTGGAGTAGACCATCTCTCTAGTTTGCTTGTGCAACTCAATATGGTCCATTGGATGAATGTCTTTGGTAAGGACCTCTAGATTTGTCCTGATGTAGTCGGCTGCTGACTGTGGCTGTTGCACTTTAGGCTTAAAGTGGCTCAAGATTATTTTACCTTCTTTAATGTCGTATGTAGACATTAACCTTTGCTGGTTGGTGGGGGTCATTTTGAGAAATTGATTGTAAAGTTTCAGCCTGAATGGATCATTCTGGGCCTTTATGTCCGTGAATGTTCTTTTGATATCAGACCCTTGTTTGCTTTGCCGCCTAGTGGATGAAACTTCCACACTATGCTACCTTTCTATGTCCTGCCTGTGAGAGCTGGTGGATGTTTGTATCGCTGCGGATGTCTGTGCGCTGGTTGCCCTCTCACCTCTTAGGCTTTCTATTGTTTCTTCAATGATTTCCTCTTTAGATAGAGGATTAAGTCTTTTCCTTTTTGCCCCTGGTTTCTCTGCTGGTCCACTCATAGGTGTGCCTTCTTCTGTGTCTCTTTTCTTGCCTTTTTACTCATTTAGAGGAGTATGTAAAGCTGGTATCTCTGGTGCTTTGGTCTGGACATGGGGAATTTTCCCTTGGTCCTATTCCTTTGATGTTGCTGACTGATCTGTCATTGCTTGTTGTTTTGTGCTTGCTACTTCCTTGCCTTTTGATGACCCTGTACCTGGTGCATTGATTTCCTGTAGAGGTTGTTGTGAAGTTCCAGCAAAGGATGTACCCACTCTAGTTTGCTGGGGCATCTTGAAAAATACCTGTCCAAAAGAGTCTAGGTCAAGAGTCTTTTCAAGATTTTTCATAGTTTGTTCCATCACTTCTTGCTGAGTAAGTTGCTCTATCAATGTACCCTCTACCCACTCATCCTGATTCGCAAATTTCTCTATTTCAGGGATCCTAGAATGTTTATAGGCCGATAGCCTGTATTTTACTCTCCTATCATTTATAAATCCATTTGGGTCATAAGGTACCCACCAGAAACCTTTCTTCAGTTTAAGTTCTTCCCCCAATATCTTATTAGCATCTGCCTAGGCTTCCTTCTTGTTAATGATGAAGGGGCATAACTGGTTTTTTATTCTTAGCTGGGCCTTTTAATTTTCACTGTGAAAGTGAGTTAAATCTGCATTGGTAATTTGCCTGAAATACTCCAGTGCAAACAGTCTCATAGGCACATATTTGGGTAGCTTATAAGGGCAAAGCTCACAGCCATATATTCTGATCTCGGTGTGATTCTGGTAGAAGTACCAATCACCTATTTTGTAGTTTTTGGAGAGCTGTAAAATCTTCTGCATATCACCAGAGAGTTTAGGAGGAGGAGTTCTCATCAGTAGAGAGGAGACTGGATGTATAAATAGGTCAATGAATTCACAGTAGGTGTAAGGAGAGTCAGAAATATGGTGGAAGACTGAGGTCCAAAATATCACAGACCTTTTCTCTCCTTTGGAATCCAATTTTCTAATAGGAAACTGAAAACTATCTATTTGATAGGATAGGAATAGATGATATATATAAGATGTATACTTGAAGACTCCTTCTCTATCTAGACTCAAGAATTGGTCATGGATCTTGTTGGCAATGAATGTAACATAGTCATATTGGACAGCAGGGGGCTGTCCTGGAGTAAACATGGACAACAAAACTAATGTGGTCTCATCAACATATTCACTTGTCTTAAATCCCAGGATATAGGATATCATATCAATAATGAATTTTCCAACTTCATTGAACCAGGCATCTATATATGGAGGTGGGCCTCAATGCTAGCAGTCTGGTTTCATAAACGTTTGAGTAATCTGGGTTATCTTTGGATTGGGCAGTTTGGGGCCCTGCTCAAGCAAGAATCCCATAGAAAGAGGAGCCAAAGGCTGAGTTGGTTTGAAGTGTAGCACCTCATTGATGGACTCAGGAGTTATATAAAGAGGACAGTTCCAGTGGGAGTCATAACTGCTCTCTGGGTGGGTTCATAATTGGCACAACATAGGTGGATAATTTCAGGGAATACATTGACTGAGGGGAGGTAGTACATGGGCAGGTTGGATTCCCATATCCCATAGAGATCAGAATTACTTTAGTGACTGTTCCTAATTTCAAAAAATGCTTGAAGGTGGTTTTTTTCACTAGTTAAGTCTTGGATTTGAAAATCTCTATCAGCCAAGGGCAACCACTCCAACTCTTTGTGAGGTGCATTGACGGGAGCAATTTTCAGGGCCACCGGAGCTTCCATTGTTCAATTCTCTGGGTTTTTAAGCTAGAGGTAAAGTTTCTGTGGGAAAAACGGGCATAATGGCAGTTCTGGTGTATTTCAGTGGGCTAACAAACTATTCTACTCTTGAATTTGACTCTCACGGGAAGAACTTTGAGACAAAAAGTGAAATTTACAGGGTTACTAGTAAAGTCAATAAATACCTGGAATATAGAGGCAAACTAAGTAAATGCAGGCTGAGTATTGTAGTACGGAGCGCGTTGCTAGACTTTATTGGTCAGGGTGGCGGACTGGAGCTTCAAAAACTACTTTGGATGTAATTCACATGCAATAGTCTCACGAAAACAAAGAGTAAAATGGGCAAAAATGACAGTTTTTATGAGTTTTTAACAAAAATTTGGCTTTCGGGGGTTTTTTGGTGCTTTTTGGTTAGATGACGTCAGCATGACGGGACACCTTGTCGCGTAGTGGGGTACAGAATGCTGACTCGGCCGTGATGTAGCAATGACGTCAGCGAGCGGGGTCAGCGGGAGGGTAGTAAGCGGTTTCCTCCGCAACACTTATCGGCCAAGGCGGTTTTGGTGGGGAGGGCCGCGAGCATGGCGAGAGGGCGCCGCGTGTCCCAAGTACAGGGGTAATACCGCTGGCTCCCTGGGCGGTAAATATCAGCAATGGATGGCCTTGCGATATAATTGTGGGCCGTTGGATGCGCGGGCCCAGATCCAACAGCTGGCGCAGGTTTGAGGTGGCGAAGGGTTACGGCGCGGGGAGCCACATATATAAACAATGATTTTAAACATATTAGGCCATTTTCCATTGGTTGTCAGGGGGATTAAACTGTTAATTAACCAAGTGTTAATTAACTTCGAATATTTGTGTGCGGGAAGGGTTTTTATATGGTTCCAGATAAACTTATAATCCCATTAAAACAATGGCATATTGCTAGTTAGCAGGGGCAGGAATAATAGAATTTGGGGGTTTTTTCTCTTATATACATAATACGGGGGGGGACAAACTCTATGGGGATTTATATAATACTGTTAGGAGTTAATGTGGGCTTATAAAGAGGCGCCAAGCTATAAAGTTTGATAACTTAGGCTTAGGAGAAAACATAGGTTTTACACAAGAAATGTGGCTTTTTTGCCTACAGCAAGAATGTCATTTTGCTCAGGCTTTGTCATGAAATGGAGTGATCTAGGAGTATTGAGCAGATCTCAATATCCTTGGGGGGAGGTTAGTAAGTGATTTTGGAAGAAGTGTGAAGGGAAGTTAGTCATGCCTCACTTGATCTGTAACCAAACAGCTACCATGGAACTTATGATATCAGATAAATATCTGGGAGAAACCAAATTAACCATAAGCAGGCTTCTGCAACACCAAAACTGCCTACCCAACCTATTATACCTAACATTGTTTTTCCTCTTCTTTGGGTGCACTTGGACTAGCAACCCACAACAATCTTCTCTTATTTTTATTGCAATCTTATCTAAATCTACCCTTATGACATCCAAGGGCTCTGATTTAACAGTTGATCTCCTTTACTTCTCTACTTATCTATTCACCTGCCAAGATTGAACAGTTTGGACAGGTATTATTTCTCTATCTCTAAGCCAAGTAAATTCAAACATGAACTGGCCAAGATTAAACTGTTTGGCCATCCATCTATGGTAGCATGAATTAGAAAGTTGCATACCATAATATCATTGCAAAAGTAGAATAGTAGTGGATTTTTGGACTTGCACACTTTCCTGGTCTTTTGTTTAGGGTTCATTTCTTTCATTTTCTTGACCATTTCATTCTTTTTGCCCTTTGATTTTTCTTTTAGGGCATACCCTCTTTACATTTTTTAACTTTTTTTTTTTGCTTTCTTGGGAATATGGAAAACCTTAGCAACCGGCCGAAGGCATGAACATATTAAAGCTCTTCAGTGTCAATCATGAAAAATGACACCTATTGGTATAGGAACCTAACAGTGGCTCCACTTGGGGATGGCTTTTTTTGATGAAAAGTCAAGAACAGCAGGTCAGATGGCCTTATGTACAATTCTTGCTGCATTCTAAAATTTTCCTTTGTTGTAAGTGAAAAAAATGTACAGAGGACCATGTAAAATATGCACATTTCTCATGAGATGATCCAAACAATTTCACCTCTATTTTTCTCTTAAGTCTGCTTCTGCTTGTTGCTTTATTGTACTTATAACAGCTGTAGTTTTGAAGCTTAAGGCCTTCTCTTCGAGCTTCAACCTCAGCAAATTTGCTATCCAATCTGAGCTTAGACATTATTAAATATAAAGTATGTACAGGTTAAGACAAAAATACCTCAAACAGTCGGATCAAAGTAGT
Organism: Pinus taeda; assembly: GCA_000404065.3. NCBI lineage: Eukaryota > Viridiplantae > Streptophyta > Pinopsida > Pinales > Pinaceae > Pinus > Pinus taeda. The sequence goes on from APFE030643472.1 coordinate 63,830, forward strand.
GCTTGAGCATCTGGCCATTAACTGGCCCTCCCTCTACTTCTGTACCATTCAAGCTCTTTAAAAAGTAAGTATTGTTCCTTGTATAGCCTAGATGATAAAAGGTCCCCTCCATAGGAAGTCAAATTTCCCATGTTTTCCTTTATCTTCTCTCCTTGAGTCCCATTTCAAAACCTTGTCTCCAATATAGAAATCCTCTACTTTAGTCCTTTTATCAAATATCTTCTTGAGCTTTTCATGTAGCACTTGAGATCTCTGATATACTTCCTCTCTGGTCTGCTATAGATGAATAGTCTGATTTATCCTTCTCTGAATGTCATTGGGTTTTTCCTGCACTTCTTGTAGCAATTTCATCACATGGATGCCTAAAGATGAAGGAAAAATAGCTTCCATGCCATAAACCAATTCATAGGGGCTTGTTCAAATGGATCTCTTTGTAGTCAATCTGTCTGCCCATAGTGCATTGATAAGTTTCTTATGCCAGTTTTTCTTGTTTTCTTCCAATACTTTCTTAATGATATTGATTAAGCTCTTATTGGATGACTCAGCTAGGCCATCACCTTGAGGGTAATAGGTTATGGAGTAGCCTAAGGTAATATGGTACTTGTGACAAAAATTCATCAATCTCTTGGATTTGAAGGTAGCAACATTGTCAGTTATAATCTTTTCAGGACAGCCAAATCTGGACAGGATGTTGATTTCTAAGAATTGCATTATTACTGAATCATTGGCTTGTCTACAAGGGATGGCCTCTATCCACTTGGTAAAATAGTCTGTGGCAGTCAGGATCCATTTATGTTGGCCAGAGGAGGGAGGATGGATTTTTCCAATAAAATATAAACCCCATTGTTGGAATGGTCTTTCAGTGGATATGGGTTTACGAGGTAGAGGCAAAAGTTTCCTCTTGCCTTCAAATATTTGGCATTCATGGCAAGAAGTCACAAATTTTTTCACATCAGCAAATAGGGTGGTCCAATAAAATCCAGCCTTTAAAATTTTATCAGCAATTGATTTCCAATACAAATGTCCACCACAGTCCCCTGCATGCAGTTCTTTCAGCACTTTGCTAGTTTCATCCTATGTTAAGCAATTCAGTAAAATGCCTTCATGATTTTTCGAAAATAAAGCATCATCTAAAATACAGAATTTTGAAGCTTTCATTTTTAGAAATCTTTTCTTAGTTCTAGATAACCGTGGAGGAGCCTGCAGGTATAGCAATACATAAATTATATCAGCATACCAAGGTGATTGTAAAAAGGCTTGATTGATCTGTGGAGTCGCCATCTCCTGTTCATTATCCAGTTCATTGTTATCAAGGGCTTGAAAATTGGTTTTAGTCATAAGTTTAGCTAATCCTTGTCCTTTTATTAGCTTTGTTGGTTTTATTTCAATGTCATATTCCAAAATGTTAGCTATCCACTTGCCACGTTTGCCTTCGATTCCTTCCTGAGTTAGGATATCTTTGACAATAATATTTGACACATAAGCTATTACATGAGAGTATAAGATATAAACTTTGAAGTCCTTAATAGCTTTTACGAGGGCATAAGCCTGTTTTTCCATGATTTGATATTTTAAAGGTGCATCCATCAGTGCTTTGCTAAAGAAGGCTATGGGTTTTTCATGTCCTTGATCATCTTTTTGTGGCAAGACAACAACAATAGTATGTTTTGAGGCAAAGGAAAAGATCATAAAGTCTCTGTCAAATTTTGGTTCGATAAGGATTGGTGTTCTAGTCAAAGCCATTTTGATTTTTTCAAATGCTATTTTGGCTTCTATTGTCCATTTTACATTGGAATCCTTTTTTAACATGTTATTTAGCAGTCTGATTAATTCAGCCAGATTGGGTATGAATATTCTTAAAAAGTTGATCTTTCCAAGGAAGGCTTGAAGTTATTTGATATTTCTAGGGTGAGGGACTTGCAGAATAGCTTGTATTCTATATGGGTCAATTCTAATGCCTTCTTTGGAGATGATGTGACCCAACAATTTGCCTTCTTCTAGCCCAAAAAGTGACTTCTTTGGATTTAGTGATATACCATACTTTCTGTAGATTAAAAACAATTGTCTCAGATGATCTAGGTGTTGCTGATCTGATTTAGAAAATGCAGTGAGATCATCTAGGTATATGACCAGGAAATCATGAATTTCTTTAGCAAAAGTGATTTCCATTGCACGCTGGAAGTTTGTCCCTGCATTCTTGAGTCCAAATGGCATTTTCACATATTTGAAGGTTCCCCAAGGTGTTGTAAACGCAGTCTTATCCTGATCATCAGGGTGAACTAGAATCTGGTTGAAGCCTGAAAACCCATCTAAAAATGAAATTCTAGAGGCACTTACTACCCTTTGTAAAATGTGATTCATCTTAGATAAGGGGTAGTGGTCTTTTAAAGAGACTTTATTTAAATTCCTCAAATCAACACACAGTCTGATCTCTCATGTTTTCTTCCTAGTGGGGACTAAATTAGAGACCCAATCTGAAAATCTGATGGGTGCAATTATCCCAGCTTCATACATTCTTTTGACTTCCTTTTCAATTAGAGGGATAAGTATGGGGTTGACCCTTCTGAGTTTTTGCTTGAAAGGTTTTTTATTTTCTTTGAGGGGTATTGTATGTTGAATAACAGAAGTATCATAAGATTTGAGATCCTCATAGCTCCATGCAAAAACGTCCTGAAATTCCTTGAATAGTTCAACATATTTAAGCTTTTGGTCAGGAGGCAAAGTTTTGGACAGTTTTATCATTTTAGGACTTTATTCAGTTCCTATGTTACAGTCCTCAATATTAGCATTTAGAGGCTACATTTTGGGCTTCCTTGAGATATCATTAGAATAAAAAATGTCTTCCAGAGGTGTTAATCCTGTGGGTAAATAATTATCCTGTAAATCAATGACTTCAGATTCTCCTCCAATGGTTTCATCAGAGTCTATTTCCTTAAGCTCTTGCAACTCTCTACTGGTAAATTTTGTTTGATGTAGTATTTTAGTTGTTGTCTCAGCTAAAATGTGTGTTTCAATTTTGTCTATTTGCTCAACTTCTCCAACGGTGCTCGTGTCTATATTTGTGCTGGAAAATTCTTCTTTTAAGGTCAAGAAATTATTAATTTGAGTGTCATTGTCAAACACCTGCCAATTTTTTACATTATTAGGTACACTTGGCCTATGTTTAATCTCAGCTGTAAAATGATGATTAGGCTCAAATGGAAGTTTACAAGTGCTGGCAAATGTTACCAAATTGGGAGTATGTAAATTGTGTTTCCTTGGAATTTTAGCTAGCTGTGTTTCTAGAAAGGTATTAAGTTTTTCAATTACTGCCCCTCTATAAGATCTTATTTTGAGATCATTTATAAGGAAGTTTCATTTCATTTGCTGAATAACTAAATCAGAGTCTCCCAAAATTGATACCCTAACTGCCCCTAAACCATTGATCAATTTGAGTCCTAGCAAGAGGGCTTCATATTCAGCCATGTTATTAGTGCATCTAAAATTCAACCTATATGCATGACCTTCAGCATGGTTATTTTCCAGATTATGCACCCAGATTCCTGCCCCTGCTCCTAATTTATTGACTGATTCATCAAATTCCAAATACCAAAGCGTTTCATGCTCATAGTCAGTATTTGGAGCCTAAATGATTTGTTTTATGGGCAGATACACTTCTTTATTTTTAGCTGGTTTTTCTTGGTGGTCTGATATACCATTGTTCATAGAATTTTTTTGCTCTTGAATACTAGATTCCTCATTTATGAAATTTTTCTACTCTAAATCCAAAGCATTGACATCAGTTGGGGGTAAATTTCATCATTGTATAGTATGAAGGAGTCCATATCAAAATGCATGGAATAGATGGGAAACTTCTGGGGTTTCTCTTGACTGCTCACTACATATTTCATCAAAGTCTCTCTGTATAACTTCTTTGGTTTCCCAAATACTGAAATGGTAGCATAAGACATGTCCAATTGTAATGATCCTTACAGTTTTGCTCCCCAAGACCTAGACAATAAGTATTAGCTACCACCACATCCATTAAAATTGTTTTGGATGGGTATTGAACTAATGATACACATAAGTCTTTAATTAGTCCTAGACATCTAACCTGGCTGGAATCAAAAGAGTACAAGTCTTTATATGTCCTGGTAATATCTAGATCTAACTTCTCCATCATAGATTTGGGCATCAAATTGTGAGAAGCACCAGAATCAAACATTGCATTGTGAAGTATTTTATCATGAATGTTCAGACTTACATAGAATGGAGGAACCCCTCCATCTACTGATTTCTCGTTTACTTCAGGACCAAAGATTAATTATGGTTGGTCATCATGGACATTTACTGCATCTCTGTTTTCTGAAATTTGAAGTGATTTGTTGATTTGTTCTCTATAGACATGATGCTTAGCCAGTTCTGACAGTGGAATGGCTATTTTTAACTTGCCTATTTCGGTCTCAAGGTTGAAAGGTTTTTTAGTTTGAATTTTTGCATTTCAGGCAGCAAGATTTTCTTTTTCTGTTGCATTTTCTTTATCTATCTCTTTTACAGGACTGTTGTTATGAGCTGGAGTTGCTTTTGTGTCAATTTCTGGAGGTTCTCCCACAATTTCTTTGGAAGGAATGGAAGCTGAAGATTGCTTGTCATGTTCTTGATTACCTGAAACATCTTCAACTGTTGGACTGTTTGGGTTAGGAATTTCTCTAGGAGGAGTTTGTGTAGGAGAGTTCTTGATTTTAGCTTTGGTAGGTTGCTTGGTTTCCTTCTGTTTACTAGCATCAGGGACATATGTTGGGTCCCTATAATACTAGTGATTACCCCATTACTATTGTAGTTATACCCCTTATTTATATTGTTGTGCCCCTATTACCCCC